>VWYI01014926.1:0-15013 GCA_013399455.1 Anthoscopus minutus
TGGGCCAATGCATTCTTGGCCTGGGAGAGAATAGGCAAGGAGAAAGTAGACTTGAGATATATCTAGGTTCTCAAAATTAGTAAGCAATGGTATTTCTCATCCAAACCTTCTCTAGATCATCCTAACCAAATTCAGCACATCTAGACCCAGACAGATCTAAAGATTTCTCTATTATGGCCCAGTTTGACTTTTCCTCATCCAATGCTACCCAACCACCCTTAGACCAACCCAGCTGTTTCAGAACTGACCTGCTTAGGCCAACCTCTCAGCTGTTAAACCAATGCAACCAAACTCAACCACTCTTAGATGCAAACACCCCACTGAACTGTCCTGAACTTGACTTCCATTTGGTGCTACCACTATAAGGGTGAAGGACACCTTCCTTGTGGCCTTCCTGAAGACCGTATCAGCCATCCCACAAACCTCACCTTCATCTCCTCCTCCAGCTGCCTCTTCAAGTCCTCCATCTGCTGAGTGTATGACTGCTTGCCCCTAGTTAATTGAGAGACAAGGGCCTCCTTTTCCTCCAGCTGGCGGGACAGCTCTCCTGCAGAATAGGGCAGGTTTTCAAGGGTGTGGCAGGGACAGAAGACGTGGGGCAGGGGCTGAGGATGTGGGGTGAGGGGTATGGTAGATCATGGTTCCCACCATTCTCAGTCTGGAGCTTGGCCCGTTGGGTGCTAGTGTCATTGAGGATTCGTTGTGTCTCCTCCAGCTTGGCCCGGTGTTCAGCTGCCTGGTCCTCCATGGTTCGAGAGATCTTCTCCATGCCCACCTTGGAGGAGGAAATTATGGAGGGAAGGAATGAAGCAGGAGAATGATGTCCATGGTGGAGATAAGATGTCACCTTGGCCTACTTCTACCTTGGCCTTTATCAATTGCTCCATGTTGGAGCTGAGGTCATCCAGCTCCAGCTTGAGGTCACTCTTCTCCTTCTCCAGCTTCTGTTTGACGCGCTGTAAGTTGTCGATCTGCTCGCTGAGCTCAGCCACACTGTCAGCGTGCTTCTTGCGCAGCGCAGCAGCTGTGGCCTCATGCTGCAGTGTGGCCTCCTCCAGGTCCCGCCGCATCTTCTGGAACTCTGCCTCCCGCTTCTTGTTGAGCTCGATCTGCACTGATGTGGCACCACCTGCCTCCTCCAGACGCTCACTGATCTCCTCCAGCTCCCGTGACAGGTCTGAGCGCAGCTTCTCCACCTTGGCTCTGCCTGTCCGCTCTGCTTCCAACTCCTCCTCCAGCTCCTCAATCCGTGCCTGTGCCCCATGGATGGAGCTGCTGTCAGCTGCTGTTGGTTCCACTCAACTCCTCCATTCAACTCAACCAGTTGAGCTGGTGACTTTTCAACCCAACTCATCCCAATAAGCTAAAAACTCTTATTTCATCCCAGACATCTTAACATTTGTCAACCAACTGGAAACTCTTATATTCAGCCTAACCAGACAGACTCTTCACCTCAACCCAACCAGCTGGAGGGTCTCCAGTCCAGCCCAAATAAGCAGAGAATAGATCGCTCACCTGCAACTCTTTCAACTTCTTCTGCAGCTGCAGAGCCAGAGCCTGCTCATCCTCAACCTTGCTGTTCTGCTGGTTGATCTCAAACTCTTTCCTGCAAAAGAAAGCAGTTGGCAGTGCCCTTGCCCCCTGACTAGTTTGGACTAGGGAAAAAGGTCCATCTTTACTTCTTGAGCTTCTCCTCCAGCTGCTCCTTGTCATTCTCGAGGTCCATGATGTTCTCCTGGGTCAGCTTCAAGTCACCTTCCAGCTTCCTTTTGGCCCGTTCCAGGTCCATGCGGACCTTCTTCTCCTGTTCCAGGGAGCCTTCAAGCTGTGTAGAAACATGGAAATGGGGGGAAACCTCAGTTTTCCATCATATCTGTTCCAGAAAGCTCCTCACCGCTACACATGGTGGACCAGTCCACACTCACATCATCCAGTTGCTGTTCCATCTTGAGTTTGGCCTTTGTCAGGGTGTTGACTTTGTCTTCCTCTGCCTGCAGGTCATCCAGCGTCTGCTGGTGAGATTCTTGCAGGGCCTTCTTTTCCTTCGTTAGCTTGGCAATGGTTTCATCCAGCCCAGCCATCTCCTCTGTGAGGTTCTTGACCTGAAGGAGGAGAAACACTAGGGGTCCAGCTTCATACCAGAGATAGAGCAAAGCTAGGTGATGCTGCTGTTGTTCTTGGCCAATGAGGCCACTGCAGTAGTAGAGAACCCAAAGGATATTGGGTCTTCATGTAGCCTAGATCAACTAGCCCCGAATCTTCTCAACCCAACACAACCAGGTTGTGTTGACCCAAATCCCCACAACTTAAGGTCAAGATCTCCACCCTCACCTTGTTCTCAGTGGCATGTTTCTCCTTCTCCACTTTGGCGAGAGTCAGCTCTAGATCATCAATATCCTTTTTCAGCTCCAAACACTCATCCTCCAGCTTCCTCTTCCTAGCTGTCAGCTCTGCATTTATCTCTTCCTCATCCTCCAGTCGCTCTGTCAGCTCCTTCACCTTGGCCTCCAGCTGGATCTTGTTCTTGATCAGCTGGTCACAGCGCTCCTCAGCATCATTGAGGTTGTCCTGCTCCTGTATTGGAGTGGTAGATTAAATACAGTGGCCCTGGAGGGATGCTGGTCACCACCCTAACATGGTTTTTGAGGGTAGTCTCACTCACAGCCTGCACTTGGAGCTGAAGGTCATTCTTCTCCTGCAGCATGGAGACCATCTTCTCCTCAAGCTCCTTGCGCCGTGTCTCCGACTTCTCCAGTGCCTCCTTTAGCCGCCCAAACTCTTCCTTCATGTTCTGAAGGAAAGCCCAGGAGCCACATCCAGTCCCCTCCATCCATTAACCCTACCCAACCCATTTTGGATTCCAAGCTGCCTGACTTATCACCTCCTCCCACCTGCATCTCCTTCTCTGTCTCAGCACTTTTCAACAAGGGCTTGATCTTGAAGTAGAGCTTCATCCAAGGCCAATTCTTCACCCCCATGAAGGCTCTGATGTTCCACTGGATCACCAGCAGTGAGTCCCTAGAATAGTGACACAGATGCCAATACACCACAAACCTGGTGACCCACCAGAAGTCCCTTCTCAAGGAGAAAGATCCTTCCCCTCTCACCTGCGCTCCAGGATCTTCTTGAACTCAATGCGCATGAGCTGCCCTCGGGCCTGAGCCTGGATGCGGGTGATGATGCGGGAGAGGCGCTCATCCCGCATCTCCTCCAGAAGTCCTAGCAGCCCAGCCTTGAAGAAGACCTGATGGAGGAAGGAGTGATATGAGAGAATAAATTGGTTGGGAAGGGTTTGTAGACAGATGGATGGGTAATGGGTTGTTGGGGGAATGAAGCGATGGATGGTGGGGTGGATAGGCAAGTGGACATCTCAGTGGTGAGACAATGGGGTCCACATGACCCCATGGGTGGTAGGACCATGGAGAGACCAGTGCCCTTACCTTGGTATGTCCAAATTTGTACTGGTTGTGGTCAATGTCAATGGATCCCAGGAGCTTTTCAGCACCCTTGCGGCTGTCAATGAACTGCCCCTCAGGGATGGCAGCAGGGTTCAGGATGCGATACCTGGTGACCAGAGAGGACACGAAAACCATGAGGTCAGCCCCAGTCAGGTTGTCCACCACCTCCCCATATCTCTGTGCCTACCGCTGGCGGAAGTCCCCATAAAGGATACGATTGGGGAAGCCCTTGCGGCAGATGCGGATGCCCTCTAACACCCCATTGCAGCGCAGCTGATGCATTACCAGGGGATTGTCCATCACACCTGGCAGTGAGTTAGAGGGGTGGTGTCAGCCACAAGCCACACCTACCACCCTTTTCCCTGCTCTCAGCCCTGCCATTTGCTCACCCGGCTCCTTCCTCTCATTGGGGATGATGCAGCGGACGAAGTGAGGGTGGGTGGTCTTGAGGTTGGCCATCAGCTTGTTGAGGTTCTCCTGTTGGAGAGGAGAGAAATAGCTGACTTATGAGAGCACAAGATGGTCTGTGGGACTGAAGGGGTGAGCTCAACTCAGGAGGTTGTCCTCCCACTGCCTCACATGATTCCACTAAGTAGGGCCCTCACCCGATGCAGTGCTGAGACGGTCTGAAAGGAAGAACCTTTCTTCTTGGCTCCTTTCCCCTTCCCTCCATCACCACCTGGAGAGAAGAGGGGTAGAGTAACACAGGAAAGAGGGTGACTAGTGGAGAGTAGTCTTCTCTATCAACTCATTTTTCCATCACCCCACCATCTATTCACCGACCAGCATCTGCACCAGCATAGTTGGAGAAAAGGTTGGCCAAGAGCTTCAGGGCTGATTTTTGGTAGAGCCCCACCACTGTCTCATTGAGAGGGTCCTTGTTCTTCTGCAGCCACCCGATGATGTTGTAATCCACTGTGCCAGCATAGTGGACAAGAGAGAAATGGGCCTCTGGCTTCCCCTTGACATTACGTGGCTTCCCAAAGTTGGCTGACTTGCCCAGGTGATTATCAAAGAGCTTGGCCTTGAAGGTCATGTCTGAGGCTTTGGGAAACATGCACTCCTCCTCTAGGATGGACATGATCCCCATGGGCTAGGAAGAAAAGTGGTGGTGGAGGACACCAAGAACAACTCAGCTGACCAACTTTGGGGTCCCTGGCAGACTCCAACAGAAAGAACCCTTTGCCAGCAGTTCCTTCAGCCCCCATGAGGCCCTGGGTGAGGTGGTACCTTCTCAATGAGGTCAATGCAGGCCTGGAGGTCCATGCCAAAGTCAATGAACTCCCACTCAATGCCCTCCTTCTTGTATTCCTCCTGCTCCAGCACGAACATGTGGTGGTTGAAAAACTGCTGCAGCTTCTCATTGGTGAAGTTGATGCAGAGCTGCTCAAAGCTGTTGAACTGCGGAAGAAGAGAGGAAATGGCCAATGGGGTTAACTGGATCAACTCAACACCCAACAGGGTCAGCAAAATGCCCAATGAGATCCATAGGTGACCTGAGCCCCCATTGGGTTAACAGAATGCCCAGTAGTATCAATGAGGTCAACTCAACACCCAAGAGGATCAACACAAGGCCCAAAGAGGTCAAGTTTCCAGAAGAGGTTAACATGAAGCTTCAGAAGGTCATCTCAACACCCAACTGGATCAACCCAATCCCCAAGAGGACACATCCCCTGCCACCCCCTCAGTCCTCACATCAAAGATCTCAAATCCAGCTATGTCCAGCACACCAATGAAGTACTGCCTTGGCTGCTTGGTGTCCAGAGAGTTGTTGATCCTCACCACCATCCAGTTGAACATCTTCTCATATACAGCCTTGGCCAAGGCCCCAATGGAGTAGTATACCTGCTGGACATTCTGCCCTTTGGTGACGTATTCATTGCCCACCTTTACCCGGGGGTGACACAACCCCTTGAGAAGGTCAGCTGAGTTCAGCCCCATCAAGTAGGCTGACTTGTCAGCATCTGCAGAGGGTCAAGAAGACATGCTGTCAGATTCCACCTAACATGATGACCCCAAGACCTATGTCATCCTGTATCCACTCACCTTCAGTACCATCTGGTTCTGCCTGCTCTTCCCGTTGCTTCTGCTTGAACTTCATGTTGCCAAAGTGCATGATGGCGCCTGTCAGCTTGTAGACACCAGCCTTCTCCTCAGCCGTGAAACCCAGGACATCAAAAGCACTCTGGGTGATAGGTGGTGGAAGGGGGTAGGAGAGGGCCTTGCCACCAGCTGTGGTCATGGCTCTCTGCTGGCCACCATTTGTGTCCCTCTGCCTTTCCAGCTCACCAACTCCTCCATCTATCTGTGGACTCATCCACCCATGGACTCACATGTTATGGATTCACCTGTCCATCCGTCCGTCTGTCCATCTGTCCGTCCATCCGTCCGTCCATCATTGCATTAACTCATCCATTCATGAACTCATCCATCCATGAACTCATCCATTCACTATTAACTCTATCCATGCATTCATGGACTCATCCATCTGTTTGAGGACTTGTTCACCCATGGATACATCTGTCCACCTAGGTACTCCCCTTCTTGTTTTTATCTCCAACCACAACCTCCTCCACCCTCTGCCTCCTGTCTGACCCTTGCCCCACATCATCGCACTCCACCATCTTCCACTCTTCCTATCCAACACCTCTCATCCCTATGTTCCTCCTCTCCTCTACCCATCCATCTTCTACAATCTTAACCGTCCACCTGACCCTTCACCTTCAATACATCATGGGGATGTATTGAGCCTACCTACCCATCCCACCACTTACGTCAGTTGCCAACAGCTCTTCAGAGTCATCGATGGAGGCCACAGTCACCTCTCCTTGGGAGACATAACTGTAGTCATAGGGGTTGCTTGTGATGAGAAGCATCTCTGCTCCATAGGCCCAGGAGAGAGATAAAAACTGAGCATTTGCACTGGCTAAAACAGGCCAAACAGGCTAAAACATCATCCTCAATTACCCTAGTAAGGACCAGAGAATTGGAGGAGAGGAAGTAGAAGACTCAAGGCCAAGCACCTCACTCACCCAGCAGCTCTGGCTTCTTGTTGGAGAGAATCTGGTAAAAGATGTGGTAGTTCCTCTCAGCCTTCAGCTGAAAGATGACACGGGACTTCTCCAGGAGGTCTGGGGTGGGTGTGAAGAGAAGATGGGTAGAAGTTGGGATGAGATGGATTGAGATATGGAAAGATGGATGATAGAATGAGGAGATGGAAAAGGAGGGGTATCTGGATGGCAGGATGAGGAGATGGAGGGAAGAAGAGAGGAACAGGAAGATCAGATGAATAGTGGGATGAGACAATGGATTCATCAACCATGAAGACAGATGAAGGGATCGACATGGGTGGAAGGGAGGCACACAAGGAGGGAGGGAGGTAGACACAAAGAGATGGAGGGACAAAGAATTGGAGATGGAGGGTCAGGTGGATGGTGGGATAAGGAGATGGAGATGAAGAGGTGACTGGATGGAGGGAGGAAGGGAGATTTGTATGGATGAATGGAGTTCCTGGGTGGATGGACTTCTCGTCCATACATGGATGAGTCCTAGGATGGATGAATAAATCCATGGATAGATAACTCCATGGATGGATGGATGATGGACAAGACATCCTCTCGCTGAGCTCTCAACCTACTTACAGGTCTCAATGTCAGCTGATGCCAACTTCCCAGTGGCCCCAAAATGGATCCGGATGAATTTCCCCTGGGAAAATAGTGGCAAGAGATGGAGGTGGCTGCCTTCATGCAGAAGATCTCACACCATAGACCCTTCCTCAGTGAATCGACCCTTCCTCATAGAACCGACCCTTATCACTCACAAATCGGGATGAGTTGTCATTGCGGAGAGTCTTGGCATTGCCAAAGGCTTCCAAGGCAGGGTTGGCCTGGATGATCTGGTCCTCCAGGGTGCCCTGGATGGGGTGGAACAATACTGGGTGTAGACACCACTGGGATACACCCTCTGCCAGGAGTACTGAGGCACTCACCTTGCTGCTATTGGTCACCTCCTTCTTGCGGTCACCAATGGCAGCAATGCTGGCAAAGTATTGGATGACCCTCTTGGTATTGACTGTCTTCCCTGCCCCGGATTCTCCACTGAGGGGGGCAACAGTTAGATATTGAATAATATCCTGGTGGATCCTTCATCCCACCCCACTGCTATGGGGAGGATGCTATTGGGGGCATAGACAAAACAGAGCCTTACGTGATGAGGATGGACTGGTTCTCTCGGTCTGCCAAAAAAAGAGATGACTCAGGTGAGATGAAGTTGGGAAACATGCTTGAGGTCTTGGGGTTGAGGCTGAGGTTCTCCATCCTCCCAGGTGAGAACCATTTCTAAGTCAGGAGCCATTATTTGCAGTGGGGTCTTCTAGTTTGAAGTCCTTACATAACATCTTTACCTGTGAGCATGTTCTGGTAGGCATTGTCAGAGATGGAGAAGATGTGGGGTGGAGCTTCACTCCGCTTCTTTCCCCGGTAGGCAGCTACCACCTCGGCATTGTAGACGGGCAGCCACTTATAGGGGTTGACAGTTACGCAGAAGAGCCCCGAGTAGGTCTGGAGAAAAGGGCAGGTGGGTCAGAGTCAGGAGGTGCCACCAGCCAGAATGTTCTGCCAGGTGAGGACACTCTAGGTCTAGGTAGTCCAAGGGATATGGTAACAGGATGTCCAGTTTTTGGTTGTCTGAAAAGGGGCTGGAGAAGGGACATCTTGGTACTGGGTGGCCCACAACATGCAGAGATGGATGGTCCAAGGGGTCTGGGGATGGGACATAATAGCCCCCATCAAGGAGGCTATTGAAGTGACATCTTGGATCTGAGTGGCCAGAGGGGTCAGGGGATGCAACATCTCAGGTCTTGGTAGCTGAGGCAGTCTAGAAATGGGATATCTTGGGTCTGGGCTGCCCAAGGGACCTGGAGAAGGGCCAGTAGGTGTCCCAAAGTCCATGAAAAACCCACAGCAGGTTTTAGGTGGCCCATAGACTCTCTAGAAAGCCCATCTGGGCTCTAGGTATCCCAAGAGCTTTAGGGGAGAGTCACTAGTTTCCATCCACCCCACAGGGGAAGGCCTCGCCTACTTCCCAGGTGCTCCAGGGGCTTGTGGGAAGGCTCACATAGATCAACCAAGAGGCATAGCGCTCCTTGAGGTTGTAGAGGACGGCAGGCTCATGGAGGAAGGTCAACATCGCCATGTCCTCAATCTTGTCAAATTTGGGGGGGTTCTGCTGGTGAATGTCAGCTTCCTTCACCGTCACCATCTGGGGGGAATATGGAGATACAGGGGTGTGGGTCGGGATGTGTCCATGGCTTGAGGGGTGCCCCATGGGATAGGGGGCACTCCATTGGTAAGATTTCTTCCATGGGTTGGGAGAGGTCTCTTACAGATTGGGGGCTACCCCCCATCAGTTGGGAGTCTTCAATGGGTCAGGGCCTCCAGTGCTATCAGCCTGGTTTCCCCCCTCTGTGTTTGCTCCCCTCCAAACCTTAAACCCCCACACCCTCCTTTAACCCCTTTCCCATTAATTTCATCCCATTAATCTCTCCCTCCTTAATTCTTCACCCCCCTACTTCCCACCAACCCCTCACCCTCCATGATGCCAAACCCCTCCTTCTTTCCCCTACCAGTCACCCTCTATGCCCCCAATGCCATCAACCCTTCCTATCCTTAACCCCTCATCCCCATGAATCCTTTGCCCTGCATGGCCCCTTGCTCCCCTCACCCATCCCTATCCCCTGGTTGCCCACCTCTCCCAGTTCAGTCTGGACAGTGGCCTCTCCTCCTTGCCGCCCCATCACCCATCCCCTAACAAACTCCTCCCGGGGGTGGGAGATGAAGCACTCGCTGCGGGGGTCGAAGGGTCTGGTCTGCGCTGCCAGCCGCTCCTGCTCCCCTGGCCTCAGGAAGGGGGCTGCTGCCCCCAGTGCTGCCAGCACTGCGTCCGCCATCCTACCCCACACAGACAGGGACCCTGCATCATCTGGGGGCTATGATGCTGTGGCCACAGGGTTTCACCTCTTGTTCCATTGGCCAGAGCCCATTGCCATGCATGGGCCCCTATAGCCTTGCCCAGACCCCTATGGTTGTGGCAGAAACTAGAGCTAGACACAGCTGTGCATAGCCACATGCATGGATCCCTATAGCCCTCTGCATACCCACGTAGTCATGCACTGCCCTATGCACAGATTCCAGTAGTGATTCAGGGACTCCTTGCAGGGACTCCTATAGCCATTAAAGGCCCCCTAACAGTGATGTAGAGGACCTGACAGTTGTGTATGGCCCTATGCACAGAATCCTAAAGCCATTTACGACCCCATGTATTGAGCCCTATACGGTGCACAGACTCCATATAGCTGGTAGGCAGACCCTTATATTCATGCAGGAACCCCAATACTCATGCACAGCCCCATGTACAGACTTCTGTGCTGATGCAGGCACAAAAGGACCACAACAAGTGACCACCAACCCCTGGAGTTGCATGCAACCCCATGGACCTCTGCAACACAAAGACCCCCTATAGCCAGGCACAGACCCCCACAGTGATTCAGGCATCCCTAAAGTGATGCACGGAAATCCATAGCAGTGTAGGGACCCCTATAACAATGCAGGGAATCTTAGAGTCCTGGACAGCCCCACATACAGACCCCCATAGCAAAATATGGATCCCCTGTAGTGATGTGCAGACCCTATAGCAACACATACACCCTACAGCCACATAGCTGCACCTCCCCCCCGCCAAGCACTCACACCCATGCTTCCACATAGCATCACACTCACCTGGAGTCTGTGGATCTAGCAGGTAAGATGAAGAGAGCTGGAAGAGCATGCAGAGTGTGAGTAAGGCTACACCACATGCCCCCTATGGACTCTCTTTGCCTCATAGACCCCTTTATTCCCCATAGATCGCTTTGCCAGATAGACCTCATGTGCCACATAGCCCTGCTTGTGCCACATAGGCCCCCTGGGTGCTCCACAGACCATCAGCGTCCCCTAGATTGCTGTGCTCCCATAGAGTTCTTTCCCCCACAGTTCACCTCAGTGCTTCTTAGGTCCTCTGTGCCTCATAACCCGATGTGTACCCCACAGGACCCCACACCCCAGAGTCCTATGTGTCCCATAGGCCCCCTGTACCCTATATCCCCCACAGATTCCTGTGCCACATAGATCCCCATATGCCCCTTAACCCTCCTGTGCACCCCATAGCCCCCCATATCATCCCTCAGCCCTTCATATGCACATCCCACATTCCCACTATGGTCCCCACCCTCTCCCTCTCTGCCCCACGCCAACACCTATGCCAGCCCCGCAGACCCAAGGCCTTTATAAACCATCATGAGATGGGGAGGGGAGGAGCATTCCTGGGGAGGGGGTGGCTGATAAGGGAGAAGGAGGGGGGGCACCTCCCCCCCGCTTCCCCAGCTACAAGAAGCCATGTCTCTAGTGACCCTGGTATCCAGGACCCACATATTCACCCCACAGGATTATCTGTGGGGCAGAACGACAGGGATGAGCAAGGGCTGTCCAGACCCCTTTAAAGGATGGGATATGAGGTGGGTTAGGGGGCCTGGATGCCTGGGTCTCTTGTGTAGATGTCTAGGGAGCCCAGACATCTGGATCCCTGCGAGGGGGTGGAGGGGGAGGAAACTAGGGAGCCCAGGCGCCGGGGTCTCTTGTGTGTATGGGTGATCTATGGGGTCCAGGGTGCTTTGGTGGTGGGTTTTGTGATGATTCTATGGGTCTCAGATGCCTAGGATTCTTGTGGGGGGAGGTGGTGGTCTGTGGAGCCCAGATGCCTGAGTTCTTTGTGCATGGAGGGGAACTATGGAGCTAGGATTCCAGGCACCCTTGTAATAGGGGGTGCCTATGGGGTCTGGACGCCTGGGTCCCTGGCCAATGTCCTGTCACCCGTGGGGTGGTGACAGCTCTACCCTGCCAGGTCTATATTGGGACACGGCCGGAGAGTCGGGTGGGGAGATTGTTATCTCGTCCCCCCCAGTGAGGCGCCGTGGGGCCGGCGGGGTCTGGCAGCGGTCCCCGAACACCGCGTCCACTTTGTCATCAAGGAGGTGACAAGTGTTCCCGCGAGGTGACACATTCCCGCGGGCGGGGAGGTCCCTGCCTCCCCATTGTGACCCAGAGATCGCCTCTCCCCTGCCCCACAGACCATCTTCTCTGCCCCACAGAGCCCTTGTGGAGCTCCATAACTGCTCCACAGAGTCACAGAGAGTCTCTACAGATCCCCATAGAGTCTTTTTAGAGCCCCATAGACTCCACATAAGGCCCTATAGAGGCATTACCCCACCCTTCCTCGGCCCGAGTTTGGCGGGGGAGGGAAGTCTCCCGGACGCCAGGGTCCCCTGGGGTCCATCATGCGGCGCCGCCAGGACCGGGAGGGATGGGGCGACAGATGGATGGGGGAAGGGAGGGTGAGGGGGGGGAGAGGGACAGAGGAGTTGTGGCGGAGGGATAGGCGGCAGACAGAGGGACAGTGAAGTACAGAGAACATGCAAGGACCAGGGGGACATGGAGGAGGTAGAAGGACTATGGGATATAGAGGACACAGGGCTGGTGGGCCAAGAGGTGGTAGGGTGATGGATGGAAAAGCCAGAGCAATGGAGGGATGCGAGACAGAATGTCAGTAGGGTATGAGTAGGTGTGGGATATGGTGTGCTGTGGGACAGAGCAGCCAGTGGCTAGGGGAACACTGAGGCCAGGACAGAGGGATCTCAGCACCTGCAGCAGGAGAAGGTGCAACCTTAGGAACCAAGACATTCCTAAGGGGTCCACTCAGGCTCTGCCCCATATGTGGGGGCGCCAGATGCCACCCTTCATGTCCTGGGGTCCCTCCCTCCCTACCCCCACATCTTCCCCCAGACTTGCCTCTCCCCCCACATGGATCTAGGTTGGTGTGGAGCAGCTTGGGGTTACAGAACACCATGGAACAGATAGAGATACACTGTGGGGCAGCTCAAGGTTGAGCTCATGGTTCTCATCAGCTTGCACTGTGGTTGCATCATGCTGTGGGGCACACTGTGCTGCACACTGGTTAGTGATCTTGTGTGCACTACAGACATTTTAATGTGTGCCATGCCATGGGGAAACCTCACCCACACAAACACAGCCCCACACAAACTGCTGCTGCTCAATGCTTTTTATTGGCTGACCAAGGTTAGGGGGCTGGGAGTGGGGGTGGGCCACTTGTAGGTCCAGGCGATATTTTTGGGATTCCAGAGCTTCACTCTTCATTGAGTCCTTTCTGATGGAGAATGAGAAAAAGGGACTGTGAGCATGAGGATGTTGTGGGCAACCATGGGGCAGCTGCAGGGCAGGGGAAAGTCCCACCTTGGCTCCAATGTCACGGCTCTTGGCCCGCAGCTTGTTGACCTGGGACTCAGCAATGTCGGCACGCTCCTCTGCCTCATCCAGCTCGTGCTGTGCCTTGCGGAACTTGGCCAGGTTGGTGTTGGCCTGTTCCTCCTGAGGGGACAGGGACATCAGTGAGGCTCCCACACAGCTCTGTCTGGCCTCCTGCCATCCTGCCAGTTGTCCCTTCATCCTATCTTCTTATTGCTCCATCTGGCCCACCATGGACCCACCTGTCCTTCCAGATATCACATCTTCCAGCCACCCAACCATCTACTCAACAAACCATCAGACTGAAATTTCAGCCGTCCATGCATCTATCCATGCATCCATCCATGCATCCATCCATCTATCCATGCATCCATCCATCCATCCCACCACTATCTACACATCCCACTACACACCCACTTTCCCCACTTTCTCTTGATCTGCTCTCCTCACCCCCTGACACCCCAACCCTTGACCACCCCAAGGTCCCCTGGTACCCTGGAACAATCCCACAATGTCCCCTCCTGGGGAGTGGCCCCACAGATGTCACTCCAGTGCTCACCGCCTCCTCTGCCTGTCGCTTGTAGGCCTTGACCTTCATTTGGAGCTTGTCCACAAGGTCCTGGAGCCGGACCAGATTCTTGCGGTCCTCTTCCGTCTGTGGGGTGAGATGCATGTGGGTCATGACCTGACTCTACCTGTGCTTCGAATCACTGTCCAAGCTACAAGGGTCAGGAGAAAGTTAATGATGTTCTTGGAACTTCTCTAGATCTGTGGGTGACGTCAGCTGTAGGGCAGAATGTAGATTTTCTCCCTGTGTGAAGGTATCTTCTTGCCCCAGATGAGGTCCCACCTAAGGTTCTGGATCATGCAAAGACTCCATGGATGCTGGGACACTGAGAGGTGGCCTGGGTGGTTCATGACCCAGACAATATTCTGGATCACGCTACAGTTTCAGACATACACACAGTGGGTGGTCTAGTTTACGCATGTCTTTCTGGCCAGCAGGTCAGCCATGTTCTAAGTCATGTACAGCATGAGATATGAGGTTTTGTTGCCAAGGGGCAGTAGTTGACCTGGGCCAGCCAAGGAGCCCTACCTGGTAGCTGAGCTCCTTGACGCGACGCTCAGACTTGCGGAGACCCTTAATGCTCTCAGCATGGCGCTTCTGCTCAGCCTCCAGCTCATTCTCCAGCTCCCTCACACGAGCCTCCAGCTTCTGCAGCTGCTTCTTGCCCCCTTTGAGGGCCAACTGCTCAGCCTCATCCAGTCTCATCTGCAGGTCCTTGATGGTCTGCTCCATGTTCTTCTTCATCCGCTCCAGATGGGCGCTGGTGTCCTGCTCCTTCTTCAGCTCCTCAGCCATCATGGCCGCCTGCCCAAGGAGAGAAGCAAGCAGAGAAGGAGGAGCAAAGCGTGCTCTCCATCACCCTCCAGTGGCAAGTATCCTAGATGTTGGTCCCACCATGGCACTCACATCAGTGATGGCTTTCTTGGCCTTCTCCTCAGCATTCCTGCACTCCTGGATGGCCTCTTCCACCTCTGTCTGCAGCTGGGAGATGTCAGTCTCCATCTTCTTCTTCTGGTTGATGAGGCTGGTGTTCTGGAGTTAGAGGAGAGGATTTCAGGAGCTGTCTGTTGAACTGCTGACCCATCCTTCTTCAATGCCCATGTACTTAATGCCCCTGTACTTCCTGCCAACTCTGCAGGTGTAAAGGATCTGGAGATTTTGCTAACTCAACCCATTAGAAGCCCACACCCCTGGATGGAGATGACCTCTCTCCTTGAAGGTATGTGAGGTCTCACCTGTGAGTGGAGAAGCTGGACCCTCTCACTGGCCTCAATCAGCTCCTGCTCGGCCAACTTGCGGGCCCTCTCAGTCTGTTCCACCACCGCCCGCAGTTCCTCCAGCTCTGATTGGAGGAGGTTGTTTCTCCTCTCCACAATAGCAATATTCTCCTTCAGGTCTTCATTGACCCTTACCATGTCATCCAGCTGCAGCTGGGTGTCCTACAAGGCAGCATGGGGAAATGGGTGAATAGGAATGGTGGGTAAGCAGCTCAAAATCTACCTTTCTTCCACTCTGTGGTGGTAGGACCGACTATATTTTAAAATGCTTAGGGAATCGAGGTCCAATGGCTACCTTGAGGTAACCCTGCAATGTCTTGACTTGCTTCTGAGCCTCAGCAGCCACACGGTTGGCAT
>VWYI01014927.1:0-22018 GCA_013399455.1 Anthoscopus minutus
TCTTCTATGGGTGTAATAATCTAAATCACAGAGGAAAATATTCAGATCTTCTATCTGAAGCTTAAAAAAGACTTGAACACAGTATCTGAATTTCACATTGTAATTTTTTAAGTTCTGTAGAAGAGATCTTGTAACCTGTAAATTATGTTACTACTTCTGCTTTAGATGAATTGCTATTCTGTAGAGCTTCAGAATTCCTTCAGATTTTGTTGTATAATTACAAAGTAGTGGTTTGGAATTCCACCACTCCTTCCTGAAGGGAACCTTTTGCAGGAAAAGACTTTGGGTTTGCACTGTTCCCACCAGGGCAGTGAAGACTTTGATCTAACAAATAATGCCAGAGTTTTTCAAGCTTCTGTCTCGTAGGGAAAACCCAACAATTTTGAATGGAGTAATTTCTGGGGCTTTTCTCCTGTTCTCTTAGTTTAAAGCTGTAAGATTATGTTAATCAACGGGCTTGCAAATAACATTTTAGATATAAAACAGTGAGTCAAAACACATAAGTTTAAACTTAATTTTTCTGCATTTGCATTTTCTGGAAACTGCCAAATATTCTTTCACTTCACAGGGCTACTTCCAGTTAAAAGCCAATCCTGGTGCATGGACTCTAAGACTGAGAAAAGGCAGATCTGAAGATATTTACAGAATCTACAGGTAGGTCAGGATAAGAAATAATTCAGTCTTTTTCTTGTAAAACTTCTGAAGTAGGTAGGCATTGTGATATGTGACTCTAATTGTTCCCTTGCCAAAGTGTGGTGACCTGAACAGCAAATTAAACAGCAAATTACATTTCACACTGAACATAAGTTATGCAAGGTGAAATGAATTAATTTAAAACTCCATTAAATGTGTTCAAATAGATGTATTTGTTTCTTCATCAACTTTCTGTGTTTTTTTGTCTCAAACCTGTTTAGCAGTGCTGAGGCTTAATACATGTATAAAAATGAGCAGAAGAAATAAAGCACATCTTTCTGCTTTGTAGTAAAAGTCAGTATCTTGCTCTGTTTTCAGCCATGATGGCACAGACTCCCCGCCTGAAGCCAGTGAAGTTATTGTTGTTCTCAATAACTTCAAGAGCAAAATTATTAAAGTGAAGGTGAGTTTAAAAACTAGAGGTGCTCTTAGAGAAGTCTATTTGACCAACAGTGGGGGAGAAACTTGGATTAAGACCTGAAGCTTCCTTCCCACACATACACTTGAGGCAGTCTGCACAAAATTCACCTCACAGTATCAGGAGTAGACAGCATCATCTGGAGACTTGATTTGGGTTTTTAATACAGGAGAGAATGATGTGTAAGTCCTGTTCCTTGTGTATGTCCCTGAGATACAATTTCCTGACTGCTTATAACTTCAAGAAAAGGCAGTTTTGTATGCCCTATGTATGTCTAGTAATAAACATTCAGTATGTCCATTGAGCCAGCATATTATCTGCCACAGATTAATTGTATTCATTAGGCAGTACATCTTCTGTCACTCTGACACAGGCTGGGTGAGAATACATTTGAAAAAAAAGAAAAAAAAAAGGTAAATTACTAATCTACTGTCTCTTAGGATTGCCTATCTGGTAATGCCTTAGTGAGCAGTTTAAGGAGAATGACTGATAAGTGATGGCTGTAACAGAGCCAGTTCACACCTGACAGCATTTACTTGTGCTGGACTAATTTTGGGATGTTCTCCCTATCTTGTTTGTGTATCTGCTTAGGAATCTCATTGGCCAATTATACTACTTAGAGACTGGTGGAATTGGTGTGTTGATTTTCTGGGTTTTTTGAGGGGTGGGGTGGCATTGATTTCTTTGAAGGTTTTCCTTTGCCAGTCTCCATCATCAAGGTTGCTCACTAAATATCTCTTAGAAAAACATTTTAACCATCCCGACTAACATGCCTGTGGTGTCTAAAAGCTCTTTTGGAATCTGTTGGGAAGCAGTCACTTCATTACTGAGCTGTTTTCCCAGACAGTTTATGTTACCTGTCAGCTCATGGAGTGCAACTCAGTGTCAGGATAACACTCCTGACAGTATTTTCTCAATATGTGCTTCCAGCTCACCAATGCTGTGTTGTGCTTTGCAGGTTCAGAAAAAGTTTGATATGATGAATGAAGATCTACTAAGTGATGGCACCAATGAGAATGAATCTGGATTTTGGGAATCTCTCAAGTGGTAAAACTAATTCAATGATAACCTGCAAGTCTGTTGAAACAGAGCTATTTGGCAATACCATGGTGTCTGTGAAATTCCACAACTATTAAGAGTGCTTGATTTCAGGGCTGTCATTCATTGGACTCCTCTGGTTCTAGAGATCTGGACTCCTGCTTTGCACCTGCTTTTACCTTGCCTTAATCCCCCTGCTTCTTGGAAGTCTGGAAAAACATAGTTACTTCCCAGGAGCTGCACCTCAGCCAGTGCTCTCTCAATCAAAAGGCTGTGTCATGTCCCTGAGTTACTGGACCTTCCCTGTCTGTGTGCACAGCACTCTGCCTTGGGAAGATGCCCTGGCAGCAGGGAATGACACCAAAAGCCCACAGACCAGCTGTATTAAAGTAAAAATGTAGCCATTTTCTGTATTTGCAGCCTTTCCTATAGAGCTGGCTTTCCTATCATGTCCTTCACAGAACCATATTTTTCCTTTCAGGGGATTCACAGGAGGACAAAAGAATGAAGATGTGAAACAGGACAAAGACAATGTACTAAATATATTCTCTGTGGCTTCAGGACACCTATATGAGAGATTCCTACGGTTAGTTGAGAATTTATAATCCCACTGTGCCAAATGGTAGTGTCCTTGCACAAGGAAAAAGATTACAATTTGCAAGAGTATAGAAAACCCCACTTGTTCAAATGCTTCAGAAGCCCACTAGAATCTGCATATTCTGTGTCATAGGAACTTCTGTCTGCATAGCATTCATGAGTTAAAAATACACTTAGTTTAATAGATGGTGTGTTGCTGTCCTATATTTTCTCACTACAATATAACTAATGTATTGTTAAGGAGATACAAAATAAGTCACAGATGCTTTGGAAAGAATCTGAGCTTCTGTTCTCAAAGGACTGTGAAAGCCAACAGGTTGTATATTCTCTGCCTAGTTAAAATATAGAGATGTTGAGGATTTAGTAATTTTGTAGATGAAATAAAGCAATTTATTACAGTTATCTACAATTTGTAGATAAAATAAAGCAATAAGCTGAAGCTGCCCACTTTTTCTTTATGCATGAAGTTCAGTTACCTGACATGTAACTAATAGTGCTAATACTTTAATCAGGTAGCCCAGCAATTTGTAATCTATTACACAGATCATCTTTTGTGGCTGTCACTTGTTCCTGTAACTGCTTTTTTTTTTTCTTTTGATAGCATAATGATGTTGTCTGTGCTGAAACACACCAAGACTCCTTTAAAGTTTTGGTTTCTGAAGAACTACTTATCACCTACATTCAAGGTTTGTTACTAATTAGAAATTTTTTTTGATGGTGGGGAAAGATGCCACAAGCTGCTTCACCCTCCCTTCCCCATGCTGCACCAGCATCACTTGCCTAAACTTGTACTCACCCAAAGCTGGAGAAAGCCTACAGATGAGAATGTCAGCTGATGTGACAGTGGGCCAAATTTTTCTAGTAAAAAAATTCTTCCAATGCTCTTCTTTCATTTTGCATGCTCCCACGCAGACTGTTCTGTGTGCCCCTAAATAATTGTCCCATCTGTGAGTTTTTATGATTTGAGTTATGCATTCTTTTAAACTCACCTGTGGATCACTATGAAATGGCTCATAAGGAACTGTGTGGACAAAATTGCTGAAATATTTGGTTGTCTCAGGATAGTTGACTTTACAATTTGTATTGATTGTTCAGCTTGGGGCTCAATGTTTTGTGTGAATTAACAATGAAACTAATTTTCTTTGTGGTATTTCATTTTCCCATGTTCTGTGCCTTAGACTGAAGTCTGTCTCTTGTAATGTGCTTTTCTTTTTCCTGCAGAGGAACAAAGAACTGAGATAAGCTGCTTTTTTCCCCTCCCTCTGCAGGAGTTCATCCCATACATGGCCAAGAAGTACAATTTCCAGTATGAGCTTGTCCAATATAAATGGCCACGCTGGCTGCACCAACAAACAGAGAAACAACGCATCATCTGGGGTTACAAAATCCTCTTTCTAGATGTGCTCTTCCCATTAGCTGTTGATAAAATCCTGTTTGTGGATGCTGATCAGGTAACACAGAGGCTGGAATTATTTGATCTTTTATTTTTTGTTCTTCTTCTTTTTTTTTTTTTTTTAAATAATAAGTTCTTGAGTACAATTTCCATGTTGTTGGAAGGGTTGCAAATTTGAGCCCTTCATAGTCATGGCTGGAGGTTGATTCTGTAATTATTGCATGCTTCACTGGGGGCTAGGTTTTGTGCCTGTTTCCACAAGGCTGTTTTTTTTGGCCTGTCTTTTACTGTTATCTGGTTCCTCATTCACTCACTGTGATTCCAGCTAGTTTGCCAAACAGAGTCTTGGTTCACCCTTCCATTTCTCAGTCTGTTCTCCCAGCCTGCAGATCACTAACTACAGACAGTATTTTCCTAACCACCCAGGCCCCTGCTTTTAAATTGGCCACATCTGAGTGGCTTTCAGAGGACGAGAATGTAAATCTCTTGTGCAGAAGGCCATGTCCTGCTGCAAGGCAAACAGAACTGCAAAGTTTGTGTGTACCCACTCCTCAATGGGTGGAAGGTGCAGGGAGTGTGCACAGTGAGAACTGCCAAAACTACTCTCAAAAATACATATGAAATGAGAAGTGCAGATTATCAATAAGTGAGTGTAAAGGGCCTTGAGAGTTTTGACACATGTACAGTGTGATGCCATGCCTGGTCAAACTTGAGCTGAAGGATCAGTTTGGAGAGATTTCCAGCCACCCAGTTGTAATTTTAGACAGTTTGTTTCTCTGCTTGCAAGAGATATTAAGGCATTTTTTTCTCATTAGAGTGGTATTTTTAAAGTAGTGCTAGTGCCACATCTATGTCAAAAAGACATTAAAAAACTTTCATCCCTAAAGGGTCTGCAAACAAGGAAGAGGAAGGGATACCAAGAATCACAGTAGAGTTCATGTATACTGAGAATTCTTGCTGCTTGTTAAGAAACAGTTTTGCACTTCAGCTGTCAAACCAACCCCCATCAGCTTATTTGAAGGTCTTCTTTATTTGCTTCAGCTCTAAGGGCAGGGGAGACAATACCTTTTGTGTTATATTTTCGTACTACATACACAAAATGCAAAAGACTGCCACATACATCAGGTAATTCTTCCTTTATCTGTTTGCTCAGTTTGAATTAAATCCTGTACAGGTTATTTATTTGTAAATAACCCATGGCAGGCTCCTAGAAATCAAAATAAAATGTCCTTTCCCTTCAGATTGTGCGCACAGATCTAAAAGAATTGAGGGATTTTAATCTGGATGGTGCACCTTATGGATATACTCCATTCTGTGACAGCCGAAGGGAAATGGATGGCTACAGGTTCTGGAAATCAGGATACTGGGCAAGTCATTTAGCTGGAAGAAAATACCACATCAGGTACTGAGGAATTAATTTATTTTATTTTATTTTATTTTATTTTATTTTTCAAAATAGAGAGGTAAAAGTTTTGTTGCTACTTAGACTTAGCAGAAAACGAGCTGAGGTATGCAGTGCTGCATAAACCACTTTTTGCTTCCTGTTGCCTCTTTAAGGTTCTGTGGCCTATGGTCCCTTGGAAGCACTAGGGACACTGAAGTTATTTTCAGTATTCTACAACTTTTACAGATGAAGAGCTGAAGTGTTAACTAACAGACATCTTTGTTAATAACAAATGTTGGAACAAGGACTGCATGACAGCAAAGCTAAAACAGATCTGTTGAAAATTCTTTCTCATGCATTCTTGTTAGAACTGCTTTTCTGCCTTGTAATAGATCATCTGATGTGTTGCCACCCTGAGATTGTTTTAGGGTATTGTGTCTCAGGGGCTGCAGTGTTACACCCCAGTGAAATGTAATTTCTAATTGTATCATCTCCATGTAGTGCTCTGTATGTTGTGGATCTGAAGAAGTTCAGAAAGATAGCAGCTGGAGATCGACTCAGAGGACAGTATCAGGGTCTGAGTCAGGATCCAAACAGTCTGTCCAACCTTGATCAGGTATGTTTTATTATGTTTGTTTTGTTTTACTGGGCTGTGGTGTCAGGTTGGGACTTTGGAATGGGATGAAGTGTTGATTCATCACTTTATATTTGCATTGGGAAAAAAGAAAACTCTGAAAAAAGTGAACCTTCACAATACTGTTGGTTTGGGAGGGAGGTTGCTCCTCCCATTCTGCACCCTGTGGAAACAGCTACTTACTCTTCCTCTGCACAACAGGATTTGCCAAACAACATGATCCACCAAGTACCAATTAAGTCCCTCCCCCAGGAGTGGCTGTGGTGTGAAACATGGTGTGACGATTCCTCGAAGAAGAGAGCAAAAACCATTGATCTGGTGAGTGCAGGATGATTCCTAGTCTTAAATCACATTAAAATACAGCAACCAGTTTTAGAGGCACTTCCCTCCCTCAGCCTGTATTGGTACTTGCACGTTGTCAGCACTTGAGTGTTTTTCCATTGGCTTCTGTGTTTCTCTTACCTGGAGCAGTGGCATTGTTATGAATTTGGAAAGAGACTTTGCAGTGTTCTCTGGCTGAAGTACAGGCATGTGTTGTTCACCACCAGCAGATTGATCTCTGCAGAGGGAAGCAATACCTCTGTTGAGTGCAGAAACCTTTTGTAGCCTGTCTGTTCTGTTTGTAGTGTAACAACCCAATGACCAAAGAGCCCAAGCTGCAGGCAGCCATGAGGATAGTTCCAGAATGGCAGGACTATGATCAAGAAATCAAACTGCTCCAGAGTAATTTCCAGAAGGAAAAAGAAATGGGAACACCAGCTGAGATGCCAGGACAACACACACATGGTAATCTTTGTTTCTGTATTTCTGTGACTTTCTCTGTGCCTGTTGGTCTTGTGCTATGTTCTCCCTCACTGTGAGCTTGTACTATGCACAGGGCTGAATGAGGGAATGAAGGCTGAATTAAATCATCAGGGAGTGGAATGGGATGGAAGGACCTTGCTAAGCAAGTCTGGTGTAATTTAACGTAAATTACATTTACATAATTCTGAAAGCCAGAAAAAGCCAGACTTGTTCCAGTTCTGTAAAAGACCCTCCCTGTTCTTGCAATTTTATGAGTTTGGCCTTATCTTAACTCTTAAAGTAGTGCTGCTATATATTGTGGGTGAAAATTGTTCTTCAGGCACTGGTACCTTGCAAAGAGCAAGTCTTGGGAGGCTATACTGATTTTCAAACCAATCTGCCAATTGAGGCAGCTCAAACTGAGTTCTCATTTTTCTCTCCTCTTCTACAGATCCAGCAGCACATGTGGAATTATGATCCATGGAGACAAATTCAAGTTAGACTCTTTCATAGACAATTTTTATATTGAAAGCTAGTTTTTTTCTGGTATGTCTGCAAAACTGCTGAATAATTGAATGGGATGATGTATGCATTTCTATTACTTGCCTTTGGGTTAATTTCTGCATATGAAATAGGATCTGGATTGCTGGAATTAGCATTACTGGTGTTTTGCACCTGTGGTGGTGATGAAAGACCTCATGATGGAATTCAGTGTTTCAGAAACAAAACTTCACAATCCACCAGAAGAGCCACAGTCTGTTCCTTCAGCTGTTGCTGCCTCCACCACTAATGAAGCTCCAGTTTAGCCTCAGATCTAACTTGAGAGTCTGGGAATTGCAGACATTCGTCCTAACCTCATCTGAAGGACATAATTTTTCCAGGTAACATTATAAAACTCTAAATTATGCCTTGAATTTGGGGACACTGTTTCACCTTCAGGTTTTCAAACAATTGAAAATACTTCTTGGATTTGTTCAGTCTGCCCTTGACTTTTGTAGCAAAACCAGAGTTATTTTGATTTACTATTTCCTGTCTTCATTTATTGTGCAACTTTTGATGGTTTGGCTTTATGTAAAGCTACTACAATATACTTAAATGCCCATCCAAATGCAAATGCCTAAGCTTACAAAATGAGCAGAACACAGAATTTGGCAGCTGAGTTCATCCTAGCCTATATGACTTGAAACAAAGTGCCCTCCCTTCCTCCTGCTCCAAGTGTCAATCAGTCTGCAAAACTGGTAGGGCCTTACTTTTGCTGTGGTTCACTGATTCATGAATGTTTTTTTGTTTATGAAAAATCTGTGGAAACTTGGAAGTTTATCATCATGTAAATTTCATTAACTTTATTTTTCTTCAAACAGAGATGTTGTCACATCAATAAAAATGTCACAGTTCTTAGGTCTTAAGCTTTAGTTCCCACTCAGTCCTTTGATCATCCTTTTTCCTTGCACACATTACAGTCCTAACTTGATTTTGGGGTTTCTGGATATTTCACTTGCATTTGCTTTCATTCTATGCATAAACAAGAAGGTCTCTTCTTTCAAGGATTAATTATCCCGGGCTAGTTTAATCATTCATATTCATGTCTTCATTTTTAAAGATGCTGCTGCCATAGTTCTGTACTATGAAGATACCAAGTATAGAAAACCCTCAAACCCAGTTTCCCTCATTCTCTAGGGTTTATAGTCTGCTCCCTGTAACACTGAGGAGTTTAAGAGTTGAAATGTAAGCACTAAAAGGAGATTTCTAGTACAAAATATAGTCACCTATGCAGCTTGAGAAATCCAAACTTTTTTGGTTTTTATGCCTCCCATGTTTTTATACAGGTAAAAGTTTTGTGCAGTAAGACCACTCTTAAAAAAAAGCACATTAAGAGCAACTTACAGAGTTTATCAGCTTAGGTATTTCCCACTTTATGGGGTTTTAAATTCAGATAGTCAGGAAATTGTGGGTGAAGTGCCTTATGCTTCCCATCAAAACTGCTCCACGTAAGGATATGCAGACTTTTTCTAGTGTAAAAAACATGCCTGCCAACAAATTAATCACATGTAATGTCAATTAGCCTCTTTTAAAAGCTAAGACAGCACAGGTAAGATTGTTCTTTCTGTGTTCATCTACAAATTACTTCAGCCTTGCTGGAGCACAGGGAGTGGCACAGGAAGAAGTGGGCAGCAGCTGTTCACCACCATTCCCTCCAGGGATGGATGGGGAAGGAATGTGCTCAAGCCCTCAGAACAAGAGCAGCTTTCTGTGGAAAAAAGGCTCTTTCCTATCTAGAACCATTTTTGGCTTCTTTTTTCCCCCCAAATTGTATTAGGAGCCACAAGACTGAGAATAAAGCAATGTCGTAAATTCAGAGTATTTACAATGCTTTGTTGAGTAAGAAAATAATTTGAAATTAGATGTCATTTACAGATTGGGTTTTTTTCATTGTGCTACTTCATTCTGACAGTTAATTGTATGTACTTGAACACCCACACTACATACTCTTTTTTTAATATTATAAGATCTATCTAGCTATGGAGCATATTTTTGTTGCCTCTAGTTAACAGACACCATGCTCTTCAGTTTTTATAAAGAAATAAAAGTAATCTAACTCATAATTGGTACAGAAAGAAACCAGAGACATACTGTGAGATTCTGTACTCATAAGAGTCCTGTAGCTGTTCTCAAGTACAATACAAAATGCAGCTGGTACTGATGATTCTGAATGTGAACTATTCCCATTTTTCCTGAGAAACTGCTATTTACTTCCCCTCAAAAATATCAGTCCAAAAGAGAATAATCACTTCTTTTGGATCTGTGCATGTTTGCTCTTAGATGCTCAATGGGACCTTGAAGGACAAATAGTTTGTCACTCCTTTCTAGAAAGCATCTGAGAGGGAGATGCTTAATGAAATCGAGTGATGCCCTGGTCCTGTAACTTGTAAGACTGATGATAATTAGAAAATGGGGATTGCAGAGGTCTTGGATCCCTTTGACTAGAAAAATGTAATTTATGGGGCAAAGTGATGATGTTGTTCCCATCTCTGGCTACAAGTCGCTTGACCTCTTGGTGAGGGGTTCACACTTGAGAAATGCCCTGTACTTTTATTGTTAAAAGGAAGATTTTACTGCCTGACTAAAAAGCAAATAACAAAGAAACAAAACTTTAAGATTTCTCTTTAATTTAGCTGTATGGGGTTATAAAGAAAATGAAAGAGACATGTACAAAGCAATAAATAGCCGGTAACAGTCTTAGGAACCAAAACATTTTTTAAATTATGACCTGGTTTTACCCAAAACATCTGTAAATTGTTCAGGACTATTCCATAACTCTGTGTGGCACTGATCCCAAGTGACCCAAGGTATGGGGAGTTCTTTTTACTGTGTGTTACTGAGATCACCCAGAACAGTGGCAACAATAAAATCCAACATAATAAAACCTCTGCTATTTTTTACCCATGTCTGTCCTGTCAGCTGCTTTGGGGCAGATAGTTGAAGTTTTAATAGTGTTCATTGGAGTATATTTTTCACTTCTTGTAGGCAAGTGTTGGGATACTGGGGAAAAGCTAGAAGGAAAAAGCAGGAGTTCCTCCTCCCAGCCAGTCTTGTTAATAATGGTTTTTGAGTAACCCCTAAACTAAGGCACTTCTGTCAAACAATAGGAATATTTTATATAAATCTACCTTTTAAGTCTGTTTTTTAAAACTCTACCTACTACTCAAAAAGAATGTTTCTATGTCAGCATTTTGTAATTTCTTCATTTGATTTAGTTTTACACTGATACTTCACAGTAAACACTTGGAAAGTGATCCTCCAGAAATATGTCCAAGTACAGAGGTGTGTCTGAAGTTCTTGCAGAGTTGGGAATGAATTCCAAACTCCTATGGGACTCTCAAAGCCTCTTGCATTTTTATTATTCAAAGAGCTATAAAGTGGACAGCTTGACATAGGAAGCCAAATGGAATGCTATAGAGACATGCACTTGCTTTCTCACCATTGACTGTTTGAATTTGCTCAGGTTTGGAAAATGAGACCAAATCCTAGGAGACAACTGAAAGGGGAAAAGGAAACAGCCAGAAAGAATGAATACACACCATAAGCCTATGACCTCAACACTCCCAACCCTTTTTGGTTTTTGAAGTACCTATTTAAGCATGTAATGGTACACACTTAATGCTGAAGAACTGATCATGCTCCACCCCAAAAAAACTGCATAAATTAGAAAAATTCTGATAGGGGAGTGGGGGAGAGGGGATTAAAAAAAAAAAGTTTTGAATCCTTTTTTTTTACAAAACTTTAAAAAATTGTATTAACCTGAATACAACAAGTTTGTTTGATGAGCAAACTGTCCCATTCCTTGCTGGTTTGCTGTGTACCATTTAGGCTCTTTCTGGGGAAGACACAAAGCCACATGAGGCCAGGCAGCACTTTGTCTACAGGTAAATACATCACCTGTCCGTGAGCTGCTCTTGCTGCCCATTTCCATGTATTATATTTTAAAAGGAAGATGTCACTGCCTTACTAGAAAGCAAATAGCAGAGAAATTAGATTTTAAGATTTCTCTTTCTTTTAGCTATATGATGATATAAAGAAAATGAATACTTACATTGACTTAACAAGATGAAAAGTCACTGAAATGCACTTCAGAATCAGACAACAACAGTTATTCTGCTCTTATCCCCAGGGCTTAGACAGAAGGACAGGGATACCCCACAGCAGTCTGCCATGCACACTGTACTAACCCTGAAGGGATCCTGCTCTGAAATTGCTGGTTTGGCCCATCCAAAGCACACCTGGCAGTTCCTGTTCATACAAAACATCCCAGAGCTTAGCACAGAGCACACATCAGCACTCAGCTGTGCTCTGGGTGCAACAGCCCTTCCAGTGCCATCCCAAGGACTTGCCTGCAGCCAGCTCTGTGCTGTGCTAACAACCAGCAAGCACTGCCTGGAGAATCCAGGCACTGGATTTAATCCCATCCCCAGCAAACACCTGTGGTCTGCAGCACAAGGGAAACCCCTTTATCCACACAGGCCATCACAGGGGCTTTCTGGCTGGAAGTTCTCTGCAGGCTCTGCCCAGCTTGCCAGGTCAGCCCTCCCACCAATCCTTGGTGGTGAGTGAAGGTGCCCAGACTGCCACTGCAAACCCACAAAGGTTCTTCCACTGGTCCTGGAACTCCTCTCCACAGCTGCACATTTCACCAGCTGTAGCTGTGCAGAGCACCTACTCTGTTCACTACTTGTTCTGCAAGTTCAGCCTGATTTGCAGTCACTGCAGAAATGGATTCCAGGGAAGGAGTTCAACCTGCACCCTCTGGAACCAAGACTCCAGTCTGCCATCCTCAGCTTGGCAATGGCCAGCAGGACACCAAGCACAAAGTTCCTCAAGGAACTGACCTTCCCTGCCACTCCCCCAGAGCAGCCTTGCAAGTCACCACAGAGAAATTCATTCTGACACTGGGTTTACACTTCATGCTTCCACCTTGGCTAACAATGAGAGTGTAAATATCCCAACATTGAAATCTGCCCACAAGGAAATTCCTCCCCATTTACTCTACCTGCCTCCTCTTTGCCACATAACTATTTACCCAATCATGAGCACTGTTTATGCATTATACACCATCTGTTTTGAGTCAACACGTGGATGTTCACTAACTTGTAGATAAAGACCTCTCTCCCAGTCTTCCTTTCTGACTGGAGCATGCATGCTGGCTGCTCCTTGGAATCCAGGGAACTGAGCAGCATTCCCTAACTGGGACACTGGGAAAATCACTTCTGACTACCAGGATTTATTGCTGTCTAGACTTTATTAAGACCACTGCTAAAAAAGATTGCCTTATTCTTGGAATACATTGAATTTGTACCTTATTAGCCAGCATGGAGATGGGTGAGGAATGAGAACGGCGTTTATTCTGTATGAAGAGCTGAAACAAAGAACTCTGCAATACACCTGATTATGGCACAGCAGGGTCCTCTCCTGCTCCTGGGCAACAGGAAACATGATTAGCCATCAGACATTCTCCTCCTGTCTTGCTACACCTGAGGACAAATCCACCTGGAGACTCAGAACTTGCCTGGCTGTGCCTGGGGGATGTGGATTTGCTGAGGCTCTGATGAGCCTGCAGGGTGTGTGTGTGTGTGTGTTTGTCAAGCACTCCCTGACAGCACCACTTTAGAAAGGCAAGAAATGCTTGACCTTTTCCAGCTCACAGAGATGAGAGGGAAGGAGCAGGACATGCTGTGACTTCTCAGTTGCCTCACCAGTGCCACAGCTCAGTGCTCTCAACCGAGGCTGCTGTATTTCTCACCATTCCAGCTGCACTCAGCAGAGTCACCTTGTGTAAAGCTTTTGGCTACCTCCTAAAAGGTACAACAGAACAAAGAATCTGCTTTGTTTCCTTAAAATTAATTTTCAGCACTAAAGGTGTGCTTTTTTGATTTTTTTGCTTCTCCTTTGCTGGGGAACTTTTCCACCACATATACATCTCCTTCCTTGGCTGGAAAGAGCTGGTCTCAGCTCTTAGACTTATTCTCCAACCTCTTCCCTCCATCTAAGTGTTTATTTTCTACAATAAATATGCAGTAGGTACTTCCAGACATCAAAATATTTCCCTTAGCCTTTAGACTGTTTTCTTGATATTCCCTCCTTTGCTTGGTTGAATGTTTTTTAATTTTTTGGGGTTTTTTAATAAATAAAATGAAAACTTGGCACCAGAACTGGATACATTCAATTTCATCAACACTGCATCAAGTAAACATGTTTATGTGCATGTGTATTTCTGTATATCCATCCTCATCCTCTAAGTATTTGTCTTTTATACCATCAAACTCCACAGGAATTCTTCCACCCAACCCACTGAAAATTTCTTATGAACTGCTTTGTCCACAACGATTACCAAAACTCCTTGTTGACTCAGGAATTCACTCCTTCCTATTTCCTGGAAGTCTTTGTGTTTCATATTCCTAAATGTGCAGTTTCAAACTTACCAAATTACCAAAATGCTTCTGTGGTTCCTCTGCAGAAAGAGGCCTCAGGATTTTGTGCTGCTGTGTGTGATTCACTGCTGCTCAGCAGCTGTCACCACAATTGCTTCCAGACCTCCAGGAAAGCACTGAAGAGCTCTGCAGGGGAGAAGACTCAAACACCTTTTTGATAGAGATTTCCACTAACTATTACTAGTAAAAACTTTGCCAGCTGGGTTTTAATTCTTTTTAACATGTGCCCCAGCAATACAGTAACATTATTTTGGAGCACCCATGTACAAACAACAAGGATTTTGTGAACTATTTATGTCTGCACTCAGTGAGGCTATAATCCCAAACTTGTAATTTCTCACAGTTACACTGCTTTGACAAGAATTATGTCCCATAAAAAACCCTCAAGAGTAATTTTAGCTCTCAAGGCACCCCTGATGTCCCAGGAACTTCCTCTCTGGTTTCAAATTAATGTTTGGACAAGTTTGTCTTTGCTGAGCTTCTCTGGAACACATGCTTTATCTTCCATACTTTATCAAAAACTAACTTCGTTTGGTCTGACTCCTCCAGCAATCTCTTCAGACTTTCAAATACCAAATATTGAGTTGTCCCTTTAGAAAAATCTTAAACCACCAGCTACTCAACATCTATTGCACCACATTGATGGAAGAAATCCCAGTATAGGTCATATTTTAAAGATTTTTATATACAGCACACACATGCCTATTATGTATCCTGCTTTTTATTAAAACAACTTTGCCATCTTCACCTAATAAAGCTTCACAAGTTAGGAACATCTTTCCAAATGTTCTGCTGCTTGTCCTTAAACTGAACTGTATTTAAGATGTGTTCAAGATTGTACTTTTCTCCCTTGTGGAAATAAGGCCTTATCTCTGCTGGCAGCCACCAAGGCCTGTTAGCTGCTCCTGCTCCAGGAGTGTGGCTCTGATTCTGAATGGAGCCACATGGGTGGGATTTTCTGGGAAAGCTTGCAGCTGCTGATCTACTCAGATCTCTGTAAGAATACATTGCTCTGTTTTCACATGCCATTCCTCTGGGCTCTTTCAAAGAGGCCTCGAAAGAAACAAGTGTCTGCTTTTGCCCTCCTGAATCTTGGTTACTTGTCCCAACATCACTGACTACTGCTTTGAAAGGTCTCAGTCCCCAAGGCCAGTACCTTGATAGCACAGCCACTTTTGCAGAATCTCATTTCCCAAATGTATCCAAATCCAATTAAAAGAGTTGGGTTTTCACTCTCCCACCTTAATGAGTATAGGGTTAAAATACTTCTAATCAAGAGAGAGGGCTTGGTAGGTGTTGGGAAATGTTGATGTAGAACTGCCTGTACTCTATGGGTGATTGTTAGCTGTAGTTTTGTAACCCTTTAATGACTATGATAAATTATTTCATTGTGACATTATTACTATCGATCATGAGTAATGCAGTTTGGGTGATTTAATTATAACCATGAAAATTCATGCTTGGGTAGAATTAATGTATACAAGAGAACAAGGTAAGTTTAATGATTAACATGTAGTTGTAGAACATAAAGATATAAAAGATGATCACTCGGAACCCGTGTTGGAGTCAGATTTGGGTTTGTACCCTGACTCCCAGAGCTCTTCAATAAAGCACCTGCATAAAATCATTCTGTGATTAGGTGTCCCTGAACACTAACAACTTACTGCTGGGAAGCTGCTCAAACATCACCACAGTGAGTGTTGCAGATCATCATCCAGTTGCCCACCTCAGCTTACACATAGTAATGTCACACTCTTTTCCCCTCACATCAACATTTGACTTTAACTTTTACAGCCTTTTTGTTTTCCTCTCTGCCACCACCCCTTTCTCACTGAATAAACCAGCCTTTAAAAAAAGGTGATCTTATAGTAGGTGACATAATTTTCTGTTGGAAGCTGGCTACTGGAATCACACTGGGCAGCTCACTAAAAGAGTTTTTAGCAGAGTGGTACTTTAATTAAGATTCTAAAGAAAAGTATTCAGCGTTTACTGCACAACGATCTCCGGAGATGTTCTGAGCTGTAGATGGAGCACTTGCACTGCTTTGAAAATCCACAAGTGCCTGCTGACCCCTTTCGGCAATTTCCAGCAATTTTTAATGTGGGAAAGACTTTTTTTTGTATGTGGTCTACTGTGGCCTTTCATGAAAAAAAACAAACAAGAAATGTGCCTCGTTGCTGCACTCACATTACCACAAGCAATGAGTACCAGCTCTGTGTAGCACAGTCACTCACTAGAGTTGCTGCTATTATAAGACTTTTCAATTAAATTTAAATATAGTTACCTAGACAATGTCTAGGTGCTTCCAAGAAAAGGAGCAGCCAAACAGATCCAATTCTGGACCTATTGTGGTTCAGTTTTTCTTTGTTTGGCTGCTTTGGTGATTGGTTGAGGGTTTTTTTACTGCTTATTAATATTAAAGTGAAACTAATATTCAGTTACCACAAACTTTCTAGAGCAAGTCATGAGCCAACACAGAGACCTTTGCACTATGCTGAGGTTTATTTGGTCCACTGCCTTGTATCCAGTCACAACTATCACAAGCTCTTCAAAATGGGCAAAAAGTCTTGTAGAAGGTAATTCTGAAAAACCTGAATAGTTCAAGAATCGTCTTCCTTCCTCCTCCTTTTATGGCAGAAATGACTCAGATGTAAGGGCAGAAGAATGACCTTCTTACAGGAAGATCCTATTTCCAAGAGAAGCTCTTGTCTCACATCCCACTCAGAGAAACGCTTCTGCCTGCATAACATCAACACCTAAAAACTAACATAAGATTTAAAATCAAATACGTACTTTCCAGATTTAATTCTGTTCACTGGTGTAACCAATACATTTGGTTTCTTTAAAGGGTGAGTGCTGGATATGCACTGAGTGTTGTGAATGTGTGTCCCCCTTCTTCTGTGTTTGCAAAGTGGTCGAGAACACACAGTGACTGAGTCACAAAAGTACCTGTAATCATCAGAGGGGCACAGAGAGCTGAAGATATGCTCTGTCAACACTTTGAAGCACTGAGCTTCCACATTTTTGCCTGAGTTTCCGAGCCTTTCTACTTATTTCTTTTGGACAAATCCACTGGGGAGCAAGATGTAATCTTCTTCCTCATTGTCACAGTTCCTGCCTTGCCTGTTTTCCCTCCACCAGAGCTGATGCATGAAAAATCTCTTGCTAGCTCATATCCGTGGAATAATAAATGTACCTGATCACTCTGTGTTGCTGATCAAAGCAAGAATTGAATTCTAAAAGCAGAAATGTGATCTGAAGACAGTCAGCCCCATTAACTGAATATTTTAACATCGGGAAGTTGATTTTAAAAGCCCTTCAGCAAAGGCCAGGAATTCTAGGGATGAAGGTATCAAGGAATGAGGTATTAAAAAGCTCTTACTACAGGGACTCAACCTTGCAACCACCTAAATGCTGTCCAGCTCATTCATTCATTTATGTGAAGGCTGAGAAGCTTTCATGTCTGTGCAGCAGAGAAAAAGAGAGAAGCTGCTCCTGTAAATCAGCAGCTGCTCAGAACATTACCCACAGTACTGACCAGTGCACCTGGACCAGAGACAATCTGGGAAATTCATCTGCTGCCAGCAATGGCACAGACTTGGAGAAAGAAATTAATTGCTTTAGACAACAAAACCCCCCAGTACTACCCTACAGCAGCCACAGAAAATCAAGACTTAAAAGAAATACTTGTTTTATTTCCTTTTCTTACTTTCTTCATATTTGAGTCTAATATGGAGATGAATCTGAGATGAATTTTTCACGTTATGATCATCCAATTCAAACTAAGACCCAAACTCCCCTCTATTTGCATCTACAACTCCCTGAGGTGGGGAGAAAAGGGACAAGGGGTCACATGTCTGGAACACTGCAGAAATCTGCAACTCAGGATGCCTTTCCAAGATGTAGAATATTTAGCTCAGTCTGTGCTCACGCAAGTGTGCCCATGAAGAAGTGGGGACTGCTTTCTCAAGCTGTCTCCTAAGCTTTATCCAGAGTTGTCAGGCTCATTCCAAAAAAAACCCAAACCCACCAAACCTCTGCATGCTCCCAGTTTGTGTCACAGGAGAACCACAGGTAAGTAACTGAAGAATTACTGAAATCAAGTAGCCAGGTGACTCTGTTAATCGAAATCCAAAACACAACCAGAAGGAAGGGAAGGAATTAATTCATTATCTTATGAAAGCAGCACACAGCCTTCTCTAACTAATCTAGTAGCAGAAGTGATCAAAAAAAAACAAGCAGTACTAAACTACAAAGATAGAAAAACGAACCAAAGAGCCCTACTATTGCTGAAATGATGGACTCATGACCTGAAAGCAGATACATTATTTATTTCAACTATTTATGTCCTTTTTTTATTCCCTTTTGGCTCTGATTTGCTGTCACTGGTGTGTTACAAGGTCATTAATAATGCACAGCAATAAATAATATATCCACAGTCACACCAACTGTTTGTTTCTAACTTTGGCTCTGTGAGCATATTGAATTTATTATACTTGGCGCTTTTGCTGAATGGTGGCTAAGACCTGTACACACAGATTAGTTCTAACCTATAAAACAACAACAACAACAACATTTTGAGTTAAATTCTGGAGAGAAAGCAGACATGGAAGTACTCAGTGGTCTGTTTCAGCCCAGACAGCTGCTAGGAGGCATGAACTGACTGAGGCACTAGAACTTTGGTGAGACATTTCCATACAAAACACCTCCTCTGTCCTTCAAACAGCCTTTTGGATCCACAACTTGCAAGAATATTTTCAAGTGAGTTTGTCACAAAAGAGTGCACACCCACAGAATTCATAAAATCCACCAACTCACCTCTCCTCCTGCCCTTGGAATGGAGTTTCATAGGGTAGAAGAGGTTTTCTGAGATGCAAGAAGAGCCATTTGTTAAAGCCTTACCCCACACACCACCATCCAGCTTCATTGTGATGCCTGGGGGAAAAAGAGCCAGCCCAAAACATAGCTCAGAGTTCTGCCAGTGGGTGAGCCATAACAGCCCAGACTGAACTCCTGAGCAGCTCAGGACTCCTCAGCATTTTTATAGGAAAAGGTAAAGCCAATATAGAGAACACCATTTCCATTCCAGTAAAAGGAACAAGTGACCATACTTATCTGTCTAGAACCAAAAGAGAAGCTCAATTTATAATAGGAACACAAAATAGAGGCATTCTAGCTTTAGAAGGTGAAATTTGGATTTTAAAACAAAGTCCCCCCTGCCCAAAAAACTACCAACCCTGCACTGTACTAATCCTTTTTACTGTTATTAGCAAAGTAGTAAAATATAAATCAATCCCTTCTGAATATCTCATTGTGAGTGAACAGCAGAATGGAGTGACATAGGTACAGTCTGAGCTGTATCTAAGCCAAGTATAGTCTCAGGGAGAGCTGCTCTCAGCCCCATATCTTTCACCCATTAACTACACACCTGGAAAGTAAATAGGTTCAGCAAGCTGATCTGATAAGAATAAATGTTTGGAGCTTCTTTTCTTTTTTTTGGTGGCATTGGTTTTGCCAGTCTAACTTTCCAAACACGCTGATTCTAAGGCCACATTGTCACTATGCATAAAAAAAGTGAGGGCATATGAATTTAAAAAACAAATAAAAAAGCCTATCTTTAGTGGAAGGGCTGAGATGGGGTGGTGAGATGGGACTAAGCTCATTTTTCACAGCTGCTGAAAATTACATAAAATTAGATGCAAAGTAGAAGCAGACCTTTAAAGTAAAAGCAAGGAATTAACTGAAGCAATCCTGTAGTTGTTAGTGAGAATACAAATGAGCTTTCTGATGCCCCATCCAAGCCACTGCATTAACAACTCGTACTTCCATTGAAGCTGTAAATAAGCAGCCTAGAAAAACTCCCTTTATACGTCTTCCTCTGGTGTCATGCAATACATTCCCATTTTAAGTATCTACTTAGCAGTCCTCACCTATTATTTAAACACATTTGAATATAGTACAGCAAAGTATGATCATACTTATCATCCAGATCTGCAATCAACTCTCTGGATCACAATCCAGAACTGCATCAACTCTCTAACAGGAAATGTAGAAAGGCTTCTAGGCTGTGACTGAACTCTGAGTTAATTAACAAGGAGGGGAGCAAATGGCAACACCAAGCATGAGACTGCCAACAAGCTTCAAACTTAAAAATTATGACACAGCTACATCAGTGTGCAGAAGCCATATTTGTTTGGCCAGTTTAAAAGCAAAGCAAAGTAGCTTAACAGAAATCTAGGGTCCTGACCCTGCTTTAAGGTCAATAGAAAACCAGATTTGACTGAGAGAACCATTAGTTATGAGAAAGGAGCTGAGTGCTACATCACTAGCTTTTCAAGCATCCCCTGAGAGCAGATCCAGAACAGTTATCCATTTTCTGTTGTCATAGAGCCTGTAGAAAAAACAGAGGTCAGACTAATCAGCAGTTTAAAAGTAATAATTTCACACCACTTGGCTGAAGCAGAACTTCACAGCTCATCAGGTAACAAGCGGAAAAGTCCCTTTTGTCCTAAATTAGTTTATTTTCTCCTAGTGAAGATACCATCAACAGCCCCAACCCTTGTCACCAGGTATTTTTGGAGGCCTGTTTAGTGTAGAGGCCATGCACAGGAAGAGATTTCATCACAGAGCTCAACTCTCACATTGACCAGTGACCACAAATTCTCACTTTCACTCATCAGTACTTGCCAAGATTTAGATATACGACATTATGTGTAAAGCCTATGCATAGAAGTTCTTAATGCAGGCCATAGGCACGGTCTGTGTGCAATAAATGAAGAATGTGTTCAGTTGTAATACAGCAAAGAGAAACCCAAGTTACCTTTGACAGCCTAGACCTCACCTTGCAGGCAGAGACCTGAAACCTTCTCATCTTGTGTTGATTTTTCCTACAGTCCAACCAAAAAGATGCTCACATCAAATACTTCAGGCAAAGCCTGCCTGGCTTGGAGGTTTGAATCCCTCTGCTAAGACAGAAGCAAGTTAGGAAACTCGGTGCAAACCTCTCTAAGCTGTAAGGATGCCAGCTCCTTCAATTCTTGCCTTGGCAAACAGCACGAGGAAGTGCAGCCTGACCTGAGCACAGCTAGGTTAACCACAGACTTCAGTAAAATCACTGCACCTCTGGGATCCCTGCAACTCTCAGCAGTGATCTTGTTTTTATGTTTTTTAATCTAAACCAGTCACATTTAAAGTGACAAACTCACCCACGAAGGTGCAAATTGTAAGAAGTCAAATCCTGCAAGGAGCTGTACTGTGTGGCTCAGTCAGCAGTACCACAGCAGCAGCTGTGCTGACATCAAAACACCCTACTCTGGTTATTCTGACACCCCAGCCTGGTGAGAATTCCACAGACTCCAAGATTCACAGACTTAACTCAACACAAGCCTGTTCCTTGTGTTGAGTTAAGCATGCCATATAGTAGCACACAATGATCTTGAAAAATCCGAATTATTAGCCTTCAGAAACAAGGATTGAATCCTGCTGCTCTGGACTGTTTCCACACTAAAGGCAATAGCCAAACAGTGGCTTTGCTTGCATTCATATTCAAAAGTAGAGAATATCCAGAAAAAAAGATGCACAGCAAAGTCCTTGAAAACTGGTTGCAGTTCTAGCTTGTCTCTGAAACACTGACACCTCTAAATTACCTCTTAATATGTGTGCTGGTTTGCTATTAGTTAATATTAAGGAGGAAGGAAGGGAAGCATTTACGGAAATAGTTTCCCTGAGAGAGGCTCTTGGGAGCTTCTCTCTGTTCAGAAAGGGGCAATAGCTGGCCAGTTCTGAGAGCTGACAGCTTTGTAAACCATTGAGAAGCTGGATCCACCCCCGTGAATATCCCATTTTAAAGCCCGGGAAGCTCCAAACTCGCCTTTCGGCTCCCGGTTTCTGAAGGTGTCAAAGCTGAGGGGGAGAGGCCCGGCCTTGCTCCAGCGCTGCCCCCGGGCCGGGCCGGGCCGGGCCGGGCCCCAGCGGCTCCCGGGCGGGAATGGGAGCCCAGGGGGGCCCCTCCAGCCGGAGCGGGGTCCAGGCCCTGCCTCCGGTCACCCCCGCCCCTGGGGCCGTGCCGAGCCGGGATTTCCCCGGGCTCTGGGCC
>VWYI01014927.1:22162-33989 GCA_013399455.1 Anthoscopus minutus
AGAAAAGACTTTTGTTTTTGGAAGTGAAGATGATTGCAGAAATTAGTGAAGAGAGTCTTTCCTTTGAACAGCTCATCCTTAAAAATGACACCCCATAAGTTGACAATGACCCATTCACTCAGTTGTGAGAAGACTGTGTTCTTGTGGAGATTTCTCCATGGTGTTGAGAAAGAAAACTTCTCTCCCTATGAGAACTGAGGAAAGATTAATGTAGAAGTGATAACTGATTTAAAAATCCCTGGTTTTGTTTTATGTTGTTAGGTGGGAAAGAAAAGAAGAGGGCAGGGGAGGGAAAGTGTTCTGGAAGTTTAATTCTGATTTTCCTGGGGTTTTTTTCTATTCTTTTAGTTTTGTTAATAAAACCTTCTTTATAGTCTTGAAGTTTGAGCCTGTTCTCCTTTTTACTAAAATAATATCTCACAACAAAAAAAATGAGTAAATGCACTGATGGGTTTAGCTAGTTCTAAACCCACCCCAATATGGCACAGAAAGTCCAAAGCTACCTGCCTGGTCAGACTCCAATGGGCATCAGCATCTGAGGGAAATTATGGCATTTTTGGGCACCAGAGAGAACCCCAGACTCCAGATAAGAGAGAGGATTTGCTAATTCCAGCCTCTTCTCATCAAAGATGGGCAAATTTCTTGCAAGTGCTACAACTTCAATATGGGGTATGGCTCCAGTGGCAGAAAAAGTGAACATAGGAGCCAAGTTTTCAAACCTTGCCTGAAATATAGAATGTCCTGGAGGTCTGCATCCCCTACCTTGGTTGCTGCTCAAATAGCTGCTCTTGCCAGCCTAGGAAGGAATTTCTGTGACCTGCCTTGTTCCATCCAGAGCTATGGAGAGGCAGGTTTTGCACCGAGTGAAACCATTCCTGAAAATTTAAAAGGCTTTTGGATCAGGACACCAAATTCTGAGGAACATAAATGCTTGTCTTAGGCTGGTTAGGAAAGCAGAACTCAGAATTACACAAATGGGCAAGAAGAGCTTTCTAAAGCCTAGTCTATGAGACCTGACAATGCTCACAGGGTGTGCAGAGACAGTAACTTTTCCAACAGAGCTGTAGAGAACATCACCTAATTCTGTGCTGCTCTGGGCACAGAATCTGAGGCCCCTTTATGGAACTGAAATCAAAGCTGAGCTCTACCTTCCTATGCAGACCATGAAATCCAAACACTTTACTCAAGCTTTATGCCAGGTGCTCTGCTCTATACACAAGCATCAGACCCCACTGACCAAGTTTTTCAGACAGCCAATATATAGATGGATTTAGGCTGTCATCCTCAGTTCTGACCCGCTGTCTCCTCTCTCCCTGGCAGGCCAGGTTCCCATGGCTCTGTGCACCTGAGTACTTCAGGTGATGCCTTAGGATTTTAGCTTTTATATTTTTCATACATTTGTAATCCTGCAATTCTTAAGTGCATAGCTCTAAACTCCACGCACAGTGTGAGCTGCTCTTTCCCATTTAGTCAGACACAGCAATTCCTCTCCAGGCCTGGGAATCAAGCACACCTCACTGCCTCAGGCCTGAGAGATGGAAACAAAAGTGAATTGGGGCAGCAAACTTGGGGTAAATGACTTCATTACCTGAAGCTTTGAAAACTCATGAGCTGTTGTCCATTTTTGGGTGTAGCCCCTGGATTGGCTTCATCTGCCCTAAATGTCCCATAAGGCCCTTCAATAATTAGAACTGCTTTTTATTTCCTTGATTTTTTTCTGGCCTCTGTTTTTAGGTAGCCCTGAAAAGGCATCACAGGAGCAGTGTCAGAGTTGCTCTGCAGCTCACAGGTGAGCAGACAGCCTTCCAGACGGGTCACTTACTCCAGCTACCTTTAAACACTCCTTTCCTTCTTTCTCCTCCCTCTTTTTCCAGAGCAGAGTTGCTTTTCTGCCTCTGGGGCTGAAGGGCAGGGAGGCAGTCATGCATGCATACATCCAGCAGCTCTGTGTGATTCCCTCTGGCAGTACTGTCAGCACTGTGGTGTTTGTGTCTATGAGATGTCACTCTGGGAAAGGTTCTTACACCTGTTCCAAGCCCCTTCAGAATTCACAACCAAGAAATACTCATTACAACCCAGAAGTCTTTTCATTTCAATTCTCATTCCTGGCTGATTTTTTTCTTTTTTTGAGAGGAGCCCGAGATAAAAGCTGTCTGTTGTCTTCCACAACAACACATGCATGTTTCCTGAATATTTCTGAAAAAATGAAAAAAATTCAAAGTTCTGCAGCAAAGAGCATCACCTCTCCCTGGCCTCAGAAAACACACGGTTTAGTACAATGCTCTTTCAGAGCAGCAGTCTACAAACTCCTCCTGTGGGAAATTTCCTGACCTAGAAAGATTAGTCCTTGGATTTCCAGCCAGAGCAGATCACTTTCCTTCTCAACAGCACACTTCTGAACAGAGAAGCATGAGTAATTTCTCATCTCTCTTTTCCTTTTTAATAATGCTTAGAGTTGAGTAGAATGCTTTGAGGACTGAACACAAGCTTCTGTGTTTTCAAGTCTGGCAACAAACAGCAGGCACTAATACTTCCTTGGGCCTTCCAGGGAGAAGCCCTGAATTACATTTGTCAGCCTTCAGCAGGAACAGCCTCACATGAAGCTGGTGGAAATGCTCTCAAATGCACTCCACATTATGGCTTACCTGATCTACAGAGCAGGCTATGAGCCATAATTATATATTCCACAGAACACATGAGCACTTGCACATTGCTGTGTATGGAAGTAGTTCCTACTCAGCTGTCACTTTTGAAGGCAGGAGCTGTCTAATCCTTACTTAAACCTGACTCCCATCCTCTCCCACAAGAGAAGCTCACTCTGCTTTCAGAAAATTCACTTATTCTCCTGATTTCTGTCTGAACTTTTTCCAGGAGAGTCAATCTAGACTAGAAATCCCTTTAATATTGCATGCTGTGCCAACTCTCAAACAGTAGAATGGGGGTAATTAAAAGGAGCAGATAATTTTGACTGAAAGGCAATGAAACATGAGCTTTGAAAGGAGCAGGGAAGGATTAATTTACAAGAAACTGCTGTGATAAAAACTTCAAAAAAAGCAGGTAGCTTGCAGCAGGACAATGTGCTGCTGAGCACACTGGTTACTGTGCTGGACATGGCTGTGAAGTTTGTGTAACAGAGAAGGTTCATGATGAACCTTGCAGTTCTCAACTCAAAGGCAACACCAGCCCAGGTCTGGCTCCTCACACCTGTGAGCAGCCATGAATGAGCATGGCTACTGAAAACAGTCCATACCTGCACAAGGGCTTGAATTCTCCAACAAAAACGTGGAAGCAATCTCTTTTTCTGCAGTTTTACAACTGAAACTCTTACTGCTGGGGCTGTTCTGACTTCTCACTTTGATTTCTAGAGCCTCTCCAGCTCTCCCACACCCACGTTGCCCTCTCATACTCACATCCATAAGGAGAGCTGCAGCCCACAGCTTCTCCACACTTCAATCTTCTTCCTTCCCTTTCCTCAATTCTTCCTCCTGTTCTCTGTAGTATTCCAGCTTGTTTCCCTCAAAATGCCCCCTGTCCCATCCCATCCTCTGCCATGCACCTTCCTTGAAGTCACTCAGGTCTCCTCCTGCCTTGCAAAAAAGCCACCCAAACACACATTTTAAGAGCTGGTCCACAAGTTTCTTTCTAACAGGTTACTAAAATCATAAAGTTTATAAAATAGATAGCTGGGTTTGGGGTAATTGTCCAGATATGCTATATCTGTTACCTTCAATTTCAGGATTTCAGAATTATGTAAAAATACAAAATTTAAATAACCACATTCTTCACCAGCCTTATAAGCTTTCCGTCCTTAGGGCATAGGAAATTCTATCCTACCTAAGGATCTAAAAAAACCCCCAAACCATCAGCCTCATCCCCTAAATGAGAAAACCTGCCAAATTGTGGCTGGAGAAGAGACTCTACATCACACCCAACAAAGCAGCAGTGCACAACAGCAGGCAGGAGACAGCAGCTCCAGGAAGGTGAGGGCAGTGGGGCTTTCCACTAAATATCCAAATTCCCTTCCCTCTGTGATAAGCCCCATGCCCCTCACCTGGAAGCGTGGGTCAGTTAAATGGGTGATCCTAAAGCCTCCACAGCTCCTGCACTGCAGAACTGGCTTGGCACCTCCACTCTGAGAGCAGCAATTAGTGGTGCTCATAATTATCTTCTATATTATCTTCTAATTATCTTCTAATCCAAATAACTGGGATTCAGTCAGGTTCTGATATCCTATATCTAAAGTGCTAATCAGACCTCATAATTTTCTGGGTCTAATTGCCTATGAAACTCTGTACTAGTTGAAACTCCTGAAGCTGTAGTTTCAAATCTTTACTTGTGTCAAAAAATAAAGTATAACCCTGGAAAGATTTTACTCAAAGAAAAGAAACTAGTATTTCATACACCTATAAAAACCTTACCACGTAATATGAGAAAGTTTTGCGGGAAGAGGCAGAACAGTCCATCTGGAGATAATAATATATCTGACAAGAAACAGAAATTGTAGGATTAAAGATAGAACTTTACTATATTAGAAAAAAATGACTAATTAACTTGTGATTCATGCACCCTAATGGAGTCTGAGAGCCCCATCAGTGTCATCAAATCATTGTCCCCTCAAAACCATGGCTCATTGCCTGCTCTGTAGATGAGGAAAGCATGATAGGGTAAATGAGCATTTAAACAGGATGACAGTAATGTTAAGGAGGAATTCTGTACTTTTACAGGCCACAAATAGGCAAGTTTCAAAAATGCTTTAAGGAAAATCTTTAGAAGTTAGTAATACTCACTTTTTGGGGGGACTAAATGTAAATCTGACAAGAGGCAGCTTTTATTTATTGTTAATGAGACCAGACTGCAGGTCCTTACACTGCTGACAGTAAGAAGCTCCTATCTCACCTTCCCATTAAAATCAGGGATGATGCCAGAGCCCAGCAGCGAGGCAAAACCAATTCTCCTTTCTCATGCCCTGAGGCAGGGCCTCACTGTGTTCTGCGTTTATGACAAAATGAGGGCACCTTTGATGAACCAGGATACAAATTCTACAATGCTTCAAAATAACATGATGAAAACCTGCAGCATTTATTATGTATCAAAACCCTAGACAAGGAAAATATTTTTGTATTTTTTTGTGTAACAGTGAAGCTCTTCAGTGAAGGGAAACAACAGAGTTCTAAAACAAATGAAAAAAGCATACAGATCTCCTAGGTCAATGTTTTAAGCACATCCCTGTGCAATTCTTTTTTACTACACACTGCCACTTAACAATATGAAGGATCTTAAATATGATAGGAAGAATAATTTGGCTCATGAGTCAGACATGCCTGTGGTTATCAAGGTGGCAGAGAGCTTAAGACAGAGTAAGGGAGAGGAGAGATGGGCAATTAATCAAGGTGACCTTTCCATTTATTCTATCCTGAAGCATCATCTCTGCCAGCACAAAAGCTTTGGATTCCATCCTACCCTTTAAAGAGTGACACAGTTTGGTGACTACCAGCTCATCTGTCTTTATCCCCTTATGCTCATCCTCTCCAAAACTCACTTTCCAGTTTTCTAGTCATTTCAGCACCATTTCAGTAAAAGAAAATTGTGCCTTAATTACTGCAAGTAGTATGTAAGTGAATATATAGAAGTGCAGAAAGCATCAGACACCTTACAGGCAAAGTTATTCTCATGAGGTGTCTGTGCTAGTAAAAAAGAAATTGAACATCAGGAGAAAAAGGCTTGAGGGGAAAACACCACAGACAACTCAAAAACAGATTTTGGAGGGTGAGAAACACCCCTAGGTGTTTTTAATGCACAAAAGGCTGTTCTGAACTACCTAAGAAATGAAGGATAGAGGCAAGGGCCACTGTAAGGGACAGTTTCCAAGAACCACTTTCCTCCTCCCACCTTCCCACCCAAGAAGACAACTGCCTCACATCCTTTCAATGCCAGTTTCTGTGGGCTTTGGCCAGCCCAGACCTGCAGGCCACCTTTACAAAGAATGAGGAAAGATGACGAAACAAAGAAGCCACAGGAGAGCAGGTTAAAAATAACTTCCAACCAAAAATGTAAGACAGCTAATGAAATTCCCTGAGAGAAAACAAACAAAAAAGGAAATATGCTGATGTGGTTGGTAGTGCTAGTCCTGCCGCAGATGTTACAGGTGCTGTGAATTGCAAGTGCCTCCACTTAAAATACACACAAAAGCAAGAACAGGCCTAGGGCAGAAAGGCCCTAACAAACAATTGCCAACAAATGGCAGATCACTTGATGAGGAGACAGTAGAGCCTTTTGGGTTGGCATGCAAGCAGAAATCTTTGCTTATTGCTGTAATTGTTCCTCCTCACACTGTCCCTGTGGGTGTATGGTTTGGTTTTCTTGTGAAAGTCCTTAAATGTACATGTAAACACATGTAAAAATCCAGACAACATGCACACATTTCCAGAGCTTGGCTGGCAGGCCAGCAGACATCCCTGCTGGAGGACAATGCTGTCCCCCAAAAATCTCACACCACAAAGCTCAGCTTGGCCTGAGTTTTGTCCACTGAGGCTTATCCCTGTCTCAGTGTGCTGCCTTGGCAGAGCTGGTCCTGGGTTTGTCCCACCCTGGATAAGGCAGCCTTGTGCTTTTCACTGTCTGTGGTGTGGCACAGCACACACCATTCACCAGGAAAGAGGCAGACAGGCACATAGACAGCAAAAATTACCTCTAAATTACTGAGACCCTGCAAAGAAAAACCAAAAGGCCTGCACATGTGCTAAGATTAAACACTGCTTCCAAAAGGTTATGGGTGTCTTTCTCTAAGGGCAACATGAACAACTAGAGATGAGGCCATGCCCGTGAGGGCCAGGAGTTCAGTTCTGCACTTCCTTTTGACAAGCTTTCCCAGTGGAGAGAAAACAACAGTATTCAGGAAAAGCTGTGTGGAACAGTTGTGATGAAGGGTCCCTTGATAACATCAGGAAGGCTGCTCCTATCAAGGAGTTTCTCCTTCAACAGGACCCCGTCTCCATTTTCACCTCCAGAATGACTGAATGTTGGTCATTTTAGCTGCTTCAGAAGGCCAGACTGCCCTCAAAACAGAGCACCACATACCCTTAATTCTTTGCATGACTTGGCACTTGATCATGAGCAAAAATCTAAAAAGCAGCAGATCCCTGTGTTGGGAAGGCTGCACAGCTCTCCCAGCAGCACAGTTTTCCAAGACCCAGGTTCTCCAGCCAGGGAGAAAAGCCTCCATTAATGAACTCCAGTGCAAGCATGGCTTTAACATTTCCAGAAACACAAAAGGAATGATCATTCACTAACCTAGTAACATTTAAAAGCCCACATGAAGTTGTGGCTAATTGGGTTAAACTTATAAATTCTCACTTAGCATCTAAATATTTGATATTAAAGAAAGAAAAGAACATATCAGTAGAAACCAGTCCTGATGGGGCCTGCTGTAGTATGCAAAACATCTGAGCATTTACTAATTTGGCCGTGAGCTCTTGTTCTGAAAACAATATCCAGCACTAATAATCATTTGGTTTAAGTCAATAAGGAACTTTTAAACGGAATCCAGTAAGAACAGGAATATGTTATAGTCACTTGAATTAAATGCTTATTATTTATCACAATTATTCATTGCACAAACATCTGGATTCCATGACCATAATCTGATAGAATATATTAGTGGGGAAGAACAAAATAAAGATATAAATAAGATCTAGTTCATTAAACATCCGCTCCAGCTCCTAGAAGATAGGTATTCAACTTTTCCCTTGTATTGTTGGCTGGATGTTGATTAAAAAGCAGCTCAGCTCTGCAGCTCCCTGTGCAAAAGCCACAAGAACCCTGACTGAGGTACTGCATACCCTCCATCTCTGGGGACAAACCTTCTGTGAAGCAGGAATGGGAGTGGGCCAGAGTAAGGCATGGACACGAAAGCACTCAGGAGTAAAAAAGCTTATGAGAAGAGCATCACTAGAGAGAGCAAAGTGAGTAAATCCACGTCAGACAAAGAATTTCTAAGCCCTAACAAACAGTATCACATACAAAAGCTCCTGCTTGTGCTACAGTGTGGTCTGACCAATAAATAAAGACTTACTCATTTTAGTCTTAGAAATGCTTGCAGAATCTGAACATAGATGGTTTCTTTTCCAAAACACTTACTTCCCAGATCAATGAAAGCAGACAGGGCCTTGCTAGAGAAGCCTTCCCCACTTGAACCTCTGATTGCTTTAAGAGATATGTAACAATAATCTATTAAATACTGCTCAATTAATGAATATTTCATTGACTAAACCCCCTTTATTTGAAGTTTATGAAATAACTGCTATGGTAAAACTCAAACTGCTTTACTGTTAAGTCCACAGTATATTCTTTTGAGTTTATGTATGAATGTGCCTTGGTTTCCCCCTGCAGCAAAGAGGGAAGCTGATATGCCCGTGAACATTTCCAACTGCAGAAAGCCCACAATTTTACTTTATCTGTGTATAAGTTTATTTACATCCCTACTCTAAGTACCACTGAAGTACTGCATCACAAAGTGTTTGTAGTGAGTTTTATATTGGTTAAATGCTTATGTAGCCACTAGAATTATTTACTTATTTTCTTCTGCGAGATATGATTAGGAGGAGAGCAAAGCAGGCTCAAAACTTAAAAGGGTATAAGAGAAAACTTTGTTGACAGAATTAAAAAGAAAAACAATAAGATATCAGTATAAAACCTTTAGAACACTTCTCCTCCTCCCCCACACCCTCTTTTTTTTCTCACTGACAATGTAAAGAGAAAAAACTTAGGACTTTCAGTCAGTTCACCACTCCTAGAATAGTCTTTCTTCAGTTTTCTTAAGGAGAGAAGTTTCTTTTGCCATGCTATGGAGACTTTCCCATAAGAAAATGTTCTCTCCTGGCTTTCAATTTCCATGAATAGAGGCCACCCAGAAAACATGCTATCGTGAAATCCTTCTCATTTTTTGCAGCCTTCCCACAGCTGCATTCATGGGCTATGTTAATTCATTGGGGTGCTATTTTAAGGATGAGTTGCTTTGGTATAAAAACAAAAGTTCTTGCATCCATTTCTGAGAACAGAGGTTTTCTTCTATTCTTGGGGCAAGATTTCCTATCTGTCTCTCTCTGTTCAAACTTCTCATTGGATGAGAATTACTTTATTATCTGCTCGCTTTAGCATTGGTGCCTCTGTTCATGGCTGTGGTTAGAACACTGTATTCCCTTAATATATTCCATAAGTTATAGGGAAAAGAGCCTGATGTATCAATTATATCTTCACCATAGCCTCACAAGAGGATTTTAGCCTAAAACTAAGGCATCTCTTCATTCTCCTCCCATCTGGGACTTGGCTCTTTCTTTACTGACTTTCATGTCTCATGTTGTCCGTGTCTTTACTGTTTTCCTTGCTTGGGAGAGGGTTGATGTTTGCAGGTCTCATCTGTACAGTAGAACACTTAACACCTTGTTTAGGCTTTACAGGTGGCCAAGTGATCCCTGCCATGGGCGGCAGGAGCTGTTTAGAGTGGAAGATTCTTTGGAGCTCTGCTGGGGGCTGTGTTACAATCTCAAAAAGCCCATGGCTGTTTCCTGGCCCTCGCTGAGTTCAATTCCAGCCACGAGGCTGCTTTTGTGTGGGCTGCAGAGCTGCCCTGCTTCGGGCTGTCTCATTACCTGCTCAATGCCAGAAGAAAGAGAACTTTTTCCTGGCTGGCCCCTCTTTGAATCTCACAGAGGTGGATCTCGCTTCTTAATGGTTGAACAAGTTGTCAATTCTCAGAGCTAGCAGCTATTGGTTTTGCTAGGCACTGAGGAAGCTCTTAATAGCTCCTCTCAAAGATTACTTCTGTGGTTAGCTCTTTCCCTCTTCACTACAAATCAATTAATGCAAAACCAACATAGTGTTAAAAACTGCAAGGCCTGAGACTCTCCTAAAATCTGTCCACTTTTGCAAAATCCACAGAAATACACAGTTACCCCTAGGTACACATTTAACTATGCAAGGACCTACATCTCTCTTTCTGCTCTGTGACAACGAAGTTTAGCATTACAAGGACCCTCAGAAAAGCAAAAAGGGAACCTGTATGACCCAAAGATCAGTGTGGAAAAGCTTTGGCATTACAGTCTTGAATCAGATTTGCTTTGCTTTTCCTTGTCCTCTAGATAGTGGCAAGAAAAGGTTATTAAAGAGTTAAAGTAGTCTGTGTGAGTTTGTGAGCCAGATAAACAAAACACAACCTCTGACAAGGTCTCAGCACCACCTCCTCTGATACAGTAGAGTCAGGATTAGCTTTTCTGTTCAGGAAGAGCAGGATGGTACCTGGGGCAACAGAACAGCCAGGGGCTGCTTATTGTTAGGGTAACAGCCAGCTGCTGTCTTAGGTTGCAGTGCAGGATGTAACCAAAAGGATGTATTCTATTACCAAAAGGATGTAACCAAAAGGATGTATTCTATTACCAAAAGGATGTAACCAAAAGGATGTATTCTATTACCAAAAGGATGTAACCAAAAGGATGTATTCTATTACCAGCTGTTAAAACCAGGTGGGGCAGTGCTCTTTATCTCTTCCATGACCCATCCCTCATAACTCCGGGAGGGTATTTTCTGTTAATGGGCCATCAAGTCTCACTGCATGACTGATAAAATTACATCACCCCACTCTTCCTCCACGCAGGAGGAGGAGCCAACATTCCTACCTAGACATAATTGGACACTTGGAGCATCAGAGGAAGCCTTTCTCCACTGGGTTCCCAGAGGAAAACAGAACCCATCTATACCAGTACTGGACCTTTGAAAGAAAACTACACCTTTGTAGAGGATCCTTGCTTAAACAGAACCACATCTATCACTCCAGGAGGGCTGCAGCCACCGTTAATCAGACTGCCACCAACACCCTGCCCAACAGGGTGTCAGGTTGTATCCTGACTCTGGCAGTGGGTTGTTTTTTTGTACTACTGCATTTTATTTTACTTTTCCTATTAAGTTGTAGGTCTTTTTTTTATTTATACATACTAGTAAAGAATTGTTATTATGACTCCCATATCTTTGCCTGAAAGTCCCTTAATTTCAAAATTATAATAATTTGAAGAGAGGGGAATTATATTTTCCATTTCAAGGGGGGCTCCCATCTTCCTTAGCAGACACCTGTCTCTTCAAACCAAGACAGATGCAAAGGAGAGCACTTTCCAACTAACCTGAGGCAGCACATCCCCCAGAGACAGTGTTATGTAGTTTAAAATCACCAGGTAGAATATAAACAGGAACATTTTGGACACAGGAATAAAGAAACTGAATTGTCATCAGTGTAACCAAGGAAAAACCCCCCAAAACTCTGAAGGTTACTCCCTCAGTAATTTGTCTGCTTCTCTTAACCCTCCTACAAGCATCCAATTCTGCTCCTTTCTCCTTCTTCAGTAGCAGAAGCCTCCCTTCCAGCTGCTAGCCAACTATCATCCCTCCTTTCCTTTTCCTGGGTACTCCTAGCACAGAGAGCAAGAACTATTTTAAGGGTGGTGTAGGAAGACCACGTACAAATTAAAGCATTTTACCTGGCCAGACTTCATGTGGCAGAGCATCCTCCTGGCTTTTGGGAAGGTCAAGGAGGAGAAAAATAGTGCTTTCAAACAGGAACAGCAGGGGTCCCACACAGCAAGATAAGCTGTGTCTGCACCTTGGCTGCCACTCTGTCCAGAGGAATTCCTGCAGCTATACCGGACACGAGTGGCTCTGGGCAGTGGCACCAGCCCAGCCAGAGGGGCTGACCCAAGGCCTCTGTCAGTCACCCCACCCCCCCACAGGTGTTCCCCTCACATCATCACTTACCTGAGTCCCCCAGGAGCACCTGCACAACCCT
>VWYI01014931.1:4244-23825 GCA_013399455.1 Anthoscopus minutus
TGTCCTTAGCTTAAATTAGAAAAGCCTGAAAATCAGGTGGATTTTGGTCAGCGAACTCCCCAGTTCACTTCAGAATTATCTTCTGGTAAGGAACAAAAATATTATATTGGCTTGATTCAACCTGATCTATTTCTGTTTTGCTGGTAAACCATGCTCGGTATTTTCAGAATATTAACATCTGCATTGCATCCTTGCTACCTGGAATCTGTAACTCCTGGAAATGTGGCATCCAGTTTTCCAAAAGTAGCACAGCATTTATTCTTACCAACCAGGAATACAAACACATTCATAATCAGGCAAGTTGTTTTGACAGTTTTACTTCTATGTTGACCATAAATCTGTGAATATTTCATGGATTATTGAACTGGAACAACTACCAACAATATCCATCAACTTGGAGCACAAAGATTTAGCCATGGTCCAACAGCAAATTGCATGAGTCAAAGTGCTGAAAACCCGTATTTACTTTACACTGTGTAATTCATTTGGATTTTATAAAGTAACTGAACACTACCTGAATAAATTAACAATGTACTTCATGAGCTGCATTTAAACAAAAAGGAAACAGCTCAAATGTAGAAAAGAGGAAGGAAGAGCTTTCTGAAAATTAAACCGGAACAAGAGCAAAAATTCTTACAGGGCTGCAGGTTTCCTGTCATGGAGTGCTGTTTCTTTACATCAAACCATTAGCTTTAGCTGATGTTGCTGTCCCTGTCATGGAAAAAGCCACACTCCTGTCTCAGTACAGCCAGTGCCTGAGGAGCAGCTGCTCTGGTAGGTCCTGCACTTTCAGCCTGTGACAGACAGCAGCTGATTGACACCTGCCAAGGAAGAAAAAAGTAGTGCCCTAGGACTGCCCTCTGCATCTCCTCACTCCATGCTCTCTGAAAGATGCCTCTGCTTCAACAGCCTGACCCTAACTGGTAATCACAGCCAGCATCTGCAATATGAGACAGAATGAGCACCTGGCATCCTGGTCCTTTCCAGCACTTTATTTGCAACTGCTGGGTGTTCAGGCACAGGCACCAAAGAGCACCTCTGCACAGAACAGAACAGCTGCCAGTATCTGCAGCTCAACCACAGAGCAGTGAGCCTGCCAAAAGATGTTTTAGAAAAAATTGCTTTGCAGAACAGGGAAAGGCTGGAGGCAGGAAATATATTCTTATCTTTCAGAGCCCTTCCAGCTAATTTGATTTTAAGTCTCTTCTTCACAGTATAGCTGTCTCTGAATCTCAGACAACTGTGGCAGGCAGGGAAGAAAATTAACTTTGAAAAACCAATACAGTTTAAGTAGTTTAAGTTACTTATGGTAGAGGAAAGAACAAACCTAGTCTGCCCGAGTATCATCTCTGTATCACACATGAAAGAGTGCTGTGCGCTTCCCTGTCCTAACACTCAGCAGAAAAACGCTTCTAGCAAGATAAACATCATATTTTAAACTATCCACATACAACTTTTGAATTTTAAATCTTTTAAATTTTTGAAAATCTTTTAAGTCTGAATCTATTTCTTTTTTTAAGTGCATATTTTTGTTGACTGAATATCTTTTATCAAGGGCCCCTGTTTTTTTTGGAGTGCTGTCAAAATATCTGCTGCCTGTATTTTGAGGGCATAGCAGATCAGCTGTGAAGAAACAAGAACCACATGAAAACCAAGAACTGCTCTTAAATGAATTATCATTATCTTTCAGCTATTTTGCCAAACATGGAAAACAGCTGCAACAAACAGAAACAACAAATGCAGCACAGAGGGGCTGCACACACTGCGGCCAGCTCTGCTCCATGGCCTGATTCAGGTAGACTCTTGTCATTTCTGCATGATTCAGGGCCCATAAACAGCAGAAAATGCAAGTGGCACATCCTCAAAGAACACCAAGGAAGAGCAGCAAAAGTCTAAGAAAGAGTTCCCAGCAAAGGAGGAGAAGCTGTTTTCACCTGCAGCTTGCTGTTTCCTGCAGCCACCACCTTCGCATTACGATTGCCTGGGGGTTTTTCAGAATCCTAGGGAAATGCTATAGACCCAACTTCCTCAGCTGACCCAAAAATCTTTTGAAGCGCATCCAGCAGCAGTTGAACTGCTGAGGCTTTTATTCATCTCAGTGAGACACCAGGATGCCCATATTTTGTAGAAGGAAGCATCAGCACTACCAGTGATATCACTGCTTTACTCACTGCTGCACAAGTTACAAAACAGAGAACTTGGGAATGTTACCTAAGTTACTTTTAAGTACCTTAGATTATTTAAACCATGTTGGTTTTTCAAAGCACATAAAGTAATTGTTCTTCCCTGCCTGCAGCAGTTGTCTGAGGATCACAGACAGAGATGCTCAATTACACTGTGAGGAAGAGACTTATAATCAAATTATCTGGAAGGGTTTTAAAAGATAATCACTAATGAATGAAGTGATGAATTACTGAACTCATGTTAGACTAGTCTGTACAATGCCTTTTTTGTTTGCTTTCATTCACAGTAAGCTCACTAAATAAAGTTGAGTATAAACTTTATATATTATAGAGTCTTTATATATTATAGAGTCTATTGTCCTATAAATTTGAGAGGTTGAAATGGATCATGACACTCCTTCCCCCAGCCTGGTGATGAGAACAGAGTGAGGAGTTTGTCAGGTTTACATATCAGCATTTGCCCATAGAACCTAAGACAGCACAGTTAACTCTAGATGAGCAGACGATTAAAATAACAGATAGCTCATGTGACTAATGCCACGGGATGAAGCCAGGCTCAATAGATACCTCTAATCACTCCAAAAAGACAAGCACTCATTGCTACATATTTACTAGATACCTATCTAGGCAATCGCACATAGGATACCCAAAGATTCCAATTCAGATACAGCCCCAACCATATCCAGAGTTCTTGTGTGTGTGTGTGTACTTACACCTCTCACACCTGTTAGATTTATAAACCCCAGCAGTCACTTCTTAGGCAAGTTATACATATTTAATTCTTACATTTTTCCTCATAAATTAATCTATACAGTTTCTACCCATTTACTGCTTCAGAGTTCTCTTCAGTGACCACTGTCTTCATAATATGAACACTAATATAATATTTCAACTACTGTAGTACCAGTGCTCTTCTTCTCTTGTCCCCTGAAACAACTCCTCCTACACATGCAACACAACTAGACTGACATTTCCTACCACCCTAGCATATTCACAGGGATTCCCCATTTAAAACCTTCATTCAGGAGTGCCAAAATTCAGTGGGTTTCATCACAGGGAAGTGGGGAAGAGCATGAGAAAGGTATTACATTCCTCTTTTTCTTTTGACCAGCAATTTTTTATCTAGCACTGAGATAATGCCAAGTGAAATGGAATATCAAGTGACTTTAACTTATTACAACAAAAATTACAAAATAAGCCCTATGTTAATCTCAGTAAAGCCTCTAACATTTCAGGTGCCCTTCAGGTTCTTTCTCAATATCCATGCCATTTGATTTTACTGGGACACAAAAGGAATTTACAGTTATTAATCTCTTTTATCAAATGACTCTGTTTTCAGCACCAGTGAGACAGCACAGCCTGGAAAAAAGCCCAAAACCATCAGACGCTTCAGAAATTCATCCTGTGTTCTGCCTATGCAAAACATAAGGTACACATAAGCACAGTCTCTCTATTCAGCAGCAGCAGCTGCAGGGTGATGTTGGCAGCTGTGTTAAGACACAGCAGGTGTTGCTCTAATGCTGCTGCTCTTCCTCTCCATTTAACACAGACTCTGGACCTCTGCAGGCACATTAAGGATTGCAGTGCAGAGGGAGAAGCCAGTGACCATGAGGGGGGCTGGAAAGAAGGCCAACATCAAATCAGGCTGGAAAAATCATGACCATACTTGCAAAAGTCACGTGTGATACGGAGTGAGGCCTTGAGTGATCAACACAAATCCAAAACTCAGCCCCCATACCAACCACTGTGAAGAAAATTAACACTACCCCTACATGAAACCAGCTGCCCCACACCAGCTCTACAGCTCAAGCAGAAACTTGTTTTCTGGTGATTCTCAATAAACACTCAATGTATTCCAGTTTCTTTCTTAAAGGAACTGGAAATTAACTGCCCTTGCTCAAGCAGCAGGACCCTTTGCAGCCACTTCCCTGGAAACCTATGATCTATGCATGGTTTATTACCTCATTATACCGATGGCTGAAGAAAAATGAGAATCTAAGAGCTGTCTGCTTCTGGTAAATATTTAACTACCAGAACCATGCCAACAAACTTCTCAGCTTGATTCTCTTTAACTTTACTTCAGAATCATGCTCTCCTCATCCCTTACGGCCTGAAGCTGAGAGTGTATCGTATCTAGCAATATTTCTCCTCTGGGATGTGAATGGATCCTACTAATATATTATGATAGCATTTACTTTGAAATGAACTTCAGTGACTCTTATCTCTTCAGATAATGAATAATCTGAATGCTTTCTCTACACTTGTTGCTTTATGAGCTTCAGCTTCACAGAATAGAAAAACTTTTTCCAAGTATTACCAGAGGGAGAGGACAATGCTTAGGATCTGAAATTGTTTGAAGGAGACAGAGGGGTGGCATTTCATAGTCATGGATGAAGTGTTATCCAGCTGGGCACAGACCATGGTGAGGAAGGGCAGATGTGGAAAAAGTCATTAGGCAATTCCAGGCCCCAGCAGATAGAGAAAGCCAGTATCAAGTATAGAGCAGCCTCAACCTTTGCACCATTCTGAGGATGCACAACAACTGGCCACTCTCCATTCCAGCTGTCTGTTCCAGTGCCCACAGCTCCTCCACACAGCAATAACTGCAGGAACAAGGCACCTCCTTCTCTAAGGAGTTTGAATGAGAGAGTGGCTGCCATTTCAACTATCACTTCTCCCTCTTTTCTTCCTCTTCTTTATCTCCTCATCCTGTTACAATTATACTTAGCATATCCAGCATATTCAGATGTCCTTATGAAAAAGAGTCAGTTGAATACTCTAAAGCTCTGGTCCTCAGGTCAGCATTCAAAACTGAAAGGAGACCACTGGAGCTTGAAGCTCACAGAAAAGAACAGGCACTAAAAAACCCTAAAGCTGGAGTTCAGAGTCCTAATAAGTAAATCTATTTGCTAAGAAAATCGACTGCATTCATAAGGATTAGAATGCTACAAAGGGATCAGATCCAAAGGGCCAATATAAAGCACACTTGTGGACACATCTGTCGGTCTAAGCAACATTGCAATTTCTTTTTAAGACTTTTATGCGCCCCTGCAAAGATAGGACAAATCAGCTTTCTTTCATAGCTCTGATTTTCAGCAAAAAGGTCTAGTTAGACTTCTATCAGCAGAGGAAAGTTGATAGTTTTAGTTTTTTTTAATGAGAATTTCAAACATCATTTATTTCTGTAATTCTAGCTCAACTGCCACCAGCACCATTGTAAGAGTAATGATGGGACTGCACTCCCAAATATACCCTCAGATCCATGGCAAGCAGCAGGTCTCATTATTACACCAGCTGTTTTACTTTTGTATTCCATTAAAAATACAGGACTCACACAGCAGGCAGTTTATGAGCAAGAGTTATATTTACTTTAGCATCAATAACAACAAAATAGATGATTATGTTGCATTTGGCAGTGGACAAAGAAAAACAGCTTCCAGTTTGACTTCTGTCCTTTCTACGAAGTAGACATCAGCATCCCATGGTGCTGGTGCAAAACAAAGTGCTATGGCTAGTGGTGAAGGCCATGCTGGCAGGCTGGCACAGGGCCAGCATCCCAGTGCATCCAGGGTCCTCATCAGCTCCTCATCACCTCCTGACTCACACAGAGCTCTGCACTGAACACAAACCGAGAGCCACTGCTGAACGTAGAGGCAAGATACTGCCAATTAACTGGCTGGCAGCATCTTTCTTCCTTGAGAGACGGCACCTCTGGCTTCTACTAAGTACCCATAAGAATTCTTAAACTCTGCCTTAGAAAAGAAAAAGACAATTTGACTTGCCAAAAGAAAACCTAACCTGCTATTCTTGAGAAGCTGTTCACCTTGAGTCACAGTATCGCTGAATAAATGTGCTGAGTGTCCAGCTGGCTCAACACCACATTTAGTTCTTGCCTTTGTAATTAAGAACTTAAAGATGCAGTTATATATTTTTAAAACGTTTTCACATTAGCTCTGCTAAGGCATTGTAAACATTAAAAAGCACTTTCTGATATAGCTATCATCAGGAAACATCTCTACAAAGGGTATATTTCTATGTGAGTGCCTTAGCTATTACTGCCAGCTTAGAAGTACCTAACTAAAAAAAAAAAAAGCCACTCAACTTTTCTTCCCCATTAATTAAAGTCATCAGCTGCAACACAGAAAATGATCAATGAATAGGCATGGAATAGGTTGCCCAGAGAAGTTGCAGATGCCCACTCCAGGAAGTGTTCAAGGCCAGGTTGGATGGGGCTTTGAGCAACCTGGTCCAGTGAAAGGTGTCCCTGCCCATAGCAGGGGGGTTGGAACTAGATGATCTTTCAGGTCCCTTCCAAGCCAAACCATTATATGATTCTATGATGATAATATGTTATTCTAAGTATTTTAAGCTTAGAACTTTCCAAGTATACAAATAAATGTCTCCTGCTTGTTGAAGTGGCTATGAAAATGATTTATAGTATAGTTATAGCAGCAAAGCCTCTCAGTATAGAAATATCTCATATGTGAAAACAGGTAAATAATTACACTGACTGTTTTTCTTTCAAAATAGGATTGATACCAATTCCTTTGCTTTTACCCAATGTAGGACTTTGGCTGTTTGTTACATGTTTCAAAAGGTATAAATTTCACATGTTATTTATATTAAATCACACTAGTACAATTTATTGACTTCTGTTATGTAGGAGAGGCTAAACACTAAAATTGATGGTATTTTAAATTTTTGAATGAGACCAAAAATACTTTGACAGAAAATACCTGAATAAATACCAAAGCAATAATCAAACTTCCTTTGCTGTAAAATCTATTTGATGCTGAAACTCCTTCCGTTCTGAAACACCATTCACATTCAGTCAAGTCAACTTGTCTCTTCAGCTTAGTTCACTACTGCTGACCAAGTTAAAAAAATCAAATTAAAAACGCCCAATCTCAGAGAGTAAAATATATCCATCAGCATTTCTCTGACACACACACTCCAAAAGCTTGTGCTGTTTATGTCAGACCTTCTGTCATTGCTTGTCTACAGGATAGAAATCTCAGTTTTTATAAAAGAATGTATTACCCTCTCGACTGTGAAAGAGCTTGAGAAAAACCCTCACTATTCACATCCATCTCAAAGGCTCAAATCTCAGTGGAAGGCAATGACAAAGAGCCATAGTATTTTGTTTAGCTAATAAGTGCCTAACATTCCTGAAAAGTTATGATATCAAAGAAACACAACACATACACACAAAATATTCAAGGAGCTGTTTGCCATCAAGTGACTGAAGAGGACACTGACAACACTGGTAGAAATACAGAGAGGAAAAGGTTTCTAACCTGGTTTGGTTAAGAATTTTTTTTTGTGTGTCTGTTACCTTGCAAATTTGACTCTTGGACAAAAGCTGCATCCTGAGGCAAGAGCCTTGAACAAGCTCTGGCTCACAGCTCTCTTCCCCAGCCAGTGAGAAGGTGCACACCACATGCCTCCCACACAATACAGAAGGGTTTCTGCACCAGGTGCACCATCACACTGAGTGGCTGTACACTGCTCCAGGTTCCCAGCTAGCCTCTCCATATGGACAGCTTTTTCTGGATATAGCAGCCCACTCAGAACGAGACACAGTGGAAAGCATAATCACGCCCATAGAGCCCAATCTGCATATCTGAGACCATCTGCAATATGAAAGCAGATACCCAGGACTATTCCACCTCCCTTCCTTCTTAGCAAAATGCAGAAAACGGGATCAGCCAAGCTCTCAGACTGTCTTGTTTCCTTGTTGTCAGGAAGAAAGACGGTGGGTGCTGACCTGAGTTCCCCACTGTCACACAGTAAAAGGACTTGAGAAGAATGCAGTCTGCAGAAGCTACAGCAACATATTGAATCTTAAAGGCCTTTATTAAGAGCATTTTCCCGGAGTGCAAAATTGTGTCTGGATGGCTGCTTAAAAGTCTACAAAATTAGAAAAAAATACCTGGTCAACAAAAAACAGAGACTCATAACCATCTTTGCCACATGTCATCCTGGAAGAAAGTACAACAGAAAATACAGTTACAGTCTCTTTGATTCCACAAAATTTCACTGGGATATAGTTTCTCAGTCTTCCAGTTCCAAGAGTGAGGATTTGATATGGATAAATAAACATCATGAAAAAACTCTTTCCTCATTTGAGACTGATGAGCCTCTGTAGGTTGTTTCCCTCTTATGTTTATTTTATTTCACTCTCTGAATGAGGGAAACTCAGTTTAAATCCTACTGCTATATTTACCTGTTGCAGCTGCAGGCTCTGAAGCAGCATGCAAACATTACTGGAATTTAAACAAAGGTATTAAGTAACACTATCAAACAATAACTTAAAACAAGAAGACATAGTCTGAATAGTTAGTTCTGCACTGATCAGTGGTTACAAATACCACAGAGTGCATGTTACAGTAGACAGAGCATGCTACAAGCAACCACAAAACATACAGGTGAACTGCTCAGTAAATATTGATAGTCTGGGCTAAACACTAGATTTTATCAGTGCTTTCACCAGTGCCTTGGAATAAGTGTTGTTCCACATTTCTCTCTCTGAATACGTGCTGCTGAGCTTCAAACGTATTTCCCTGAAGTCAGACACACTGGATTTTTCTGCTTCCATCAATGGAGGGCAGATGAGGACAGCATGAAAGCAGGGAACAAAACCAGAGTTCCTCCAACTACAGCTTCCCCCTGAAGTGCATCCCTTGAGAACACCAAAAACCACATGGTGACCCAACACAGGCTGAGAAAGCAGCACTGCAGGGGTGTGACCTTCACCCCTCAGCAAGGCTTTGAGCTGCTCTGCAATGAAATAGCAGTGAGGTGCCTGCAGCAGGAGCTAGAAGCACCTAGGAGCTGGGAGATTTCTGTGGTCAGCAACACTAAGTGTGATAAACAGTTTAGGGGTTTCTTTTAAAATTTTAAATGACATGCACTCTACCTTCTACAGCAGCAAGTGAGGCCCTATGACACCAGCAGCCAACTGATTTTAACAGAATGTGTGACCTGCCATCCCAGTTCTGCGTATGGCGGCAGATAAAATAAAAAAGCAGCAGATTAGGTGGATGCCCTGCTGGCTCCAGACCTAGGAACAGCTGCTGGCTGACTCATGATGGCCACTCCCAGAACTTTGCATTGCTTGTGCATATGGAGTACTTCAAATTTGTGCCATGGAAATAGATTATTCACTCTTGCACACTTGCAGGTAAGATTAATTCGTGCCACAGCAGCATGCACTGGCCTATAAACCAGCACATTGCTCCTGGTTCCTTCTAGTGGGTCCTGCTGGTCTGACTGCTGCAACCAGGTGCTGTGCAACCTTCTTAAGAGTTCAAGTCCTTGAGCTGTGAAATTACCCACCCAAAATCTAGAATCAGAGGCAACACAAAGGTCAAAAGCAAGGGTTTGAATTCTATGATATCAAAGGGTTTGATTCTATATGATATCAAAAGTTTTTAGCAGCATATGAATACTCTACATTGGCGTTTTTTTAAAGCCTGTTAGTAGCTTTTGATAGCTTCTACCTTATTATGTACCTTTATGTAGTTACCTCTTTTATTAGTTATGAGTATTCCTAAGTTCCACAACATCTATTTTACAGTATGTCAAGGAAAGTATCAACAGCTGATACTTAAAGCCAAGTGAGACAAGATGAGCTGTAATGTAATGGTTAGCAGCAGAGTGCCCAGTTACAAGACCTTACTTCCCAACAACTCAAAGCTGAATTTGTATTAGAATGCCAGTGAGATCAGTTTTCATCTGCTGGTTCAGCGGAATCCCCAAAAATAGTTGCATCTCTGATCATGAGAAAAGTTAACAGGGATATTCCAGAAGTAACCAGGAACTCACAAGGAAACAAGCTACATATTGTGCAGCATTATGAAATGCTGAAGAATGGCACCACTGTGAGGGTTTGAACAGATTAAAGTCGTATCAGGGTCTGATCTACAGCAAAATATATTCACTTTACACTTCCACTGCCATAAAGAACAGCTTGGGGTCAGTACTCTAAGAAGCATGCATGCTTTAATAGGTATAACTCAATTTTAGAGCCTGGGTTATTTGACATCTCTTTAAATTAGTCCAGCTCAGTCATATTTCCAGTGTGCTTAAAGCCACAGGGCACTGCAAGAGCAAGCCTGAAATGTCAGCCTTCAAACTGCAATCTTCTAAGTATGGCTGATTTTATATTACCAGAAGGTCTACAAACACTGAGCACACCCCTTTGGCTTCTGATTGAAGCATACAGAGTAACTATGAATCATATTTTCATATCCTTTAGCCTATCAAACTCTATGGCATCAGATAAATAAAGTTATTGAAAATCACTGTAATAAAGAATACTGAAGAATGATTTCACACCCAACAGATTAAGATGGAAAAAAATGGCAGACAATTCAGTACAGAAAGTTTCAGTCCCTGCACATTAAATTTGGATTAGCCTCAGCTCTGCAAAAAATAACAGTGTTACCTACCTCACAAAAAAATCCTTTTGACTGAAATCCACTGCAGCTACTTGAGAAAGTGTACCAGGGAGAACTGCCTGCAAAAGATACTGCTGTGGTACCAGTGCCTGGGAACACATTCTGGCAGGAATCTTGTCTCAAGATTTTTATTATCATTTTCTTCATTTAAATGACTTTCAACTCATCCTACAGGAGGTCATTTCACAAGTCAACCAGAGGCAAAACCCTCCAAGAACCTCCCCGTTTTCAACCCTCACTGCCTCTTTGTGGAGCACCCTGAGAATGGCTTAGGCCCTGCAATATTACAGTAAACACATGAGGGCTTTAAAAATCATTTCAAAACCAGCAGGCAAGCTGCCAAAAGGTGTGCCACAAACATATGTAACCTGATGCTTTAATACTTCAGGATTCATCTGAAAGCAGTTTTTGGGAAAGCACTAGCAGGAATCCAGGATATTGCCAGCAGCATGTAAGATTAAAAGAGAACGTGTAAACTAAAAGCAAAGTCCCATCTAACAGAGATGCAACGACTCAACTCACACTGTATTTGGTTACTGAGCACAAGAGCTCACAGAGAGTCCCAAGGACTTGATTCAGTTTTCCTGTTTCAACACAGCTGCTGCCATCCAGCAGAGAAATGAAAACGGGAAGGCAGGAAAGACATACTCACCCTCTGGCTGCAGAATAAAAGTGATTGTTCAAGATCACTATTTGCTGTGTCTGCATTCCCTCTCCTTTCAAATTTAAGAGACTTCCTGCCTTTAGTTAAAAATACTAGCATGTGTACAGCTCTCGAAAAATAGCCACAGAGCTGGGGGAAGTCCTGATTCTGTCTTTTAAGAAACTGGCAGCTTCCTGGTAGTTTTATCTGAAATTTTAAAATTCTGAAAAGCTGGAGTGAGATGGAAGGAGAGGGACCAGTAAATTGAAATTTATCCACTGAGAAGCACAGATAAATTCTACATCTTGCCATTTCACAAGTATCTCTTCTACCTAAAACACATCAACTATACAGATCACAGCCACAGCTCTTACAATAAAGCTGTGAAAGCAACTGCCTTTAAATTCCAGCTCTTTTATCTACATTAAAAGTGTCAAGTGTTTACCTGAGCCACTGATCAAGATCCTTGACTTCCAACATCCAGCTGACTCTGTATGACCAGCATTCAGGTCCTCAAGACCACTAACTTTCACTAATCACACAGCATTTCTTTTATTACAGATACACAGCTTCTATTTGGCTTATATTATTGTATGGCAAATAATTCTTTAAGCTTATTTCCTTGTCTAGGGAAGGGCAGAGATAGTATCTGTAGAAAACGAAGCTGAGCTACTTTGCAGTTATGCACTGGGTCTGCCACCTTCTCAAAACTCTTTTAGACAGTTTAACCCATCATTATTGTAATTGACCTGTTAAAACCACATACCTCAGGCTAGCCAAAACCTGTGTCCCACTCCCAGATGAATCATCATCTCAATTCCCAGCCCCTACCTAGCTCAGCATGGAGATTATCCCACTGCTACAGCCACCTTCCTTCCATCCCTGCCATGCATCCTTCACAGGTGCCGCAGCTGGGAGCCCACCCTTGTGCTGGGTTTGCCCCCTGGATCAGGAACCCTGTCGTGACCATGTCTCCCTCGAGGGACTCCAGCCTAGAAGGGCTGGCTGAGGAGAAGCTGAGGCCACAAGGGCCCCTAGAAGCGTGAATGCTGCTGTGCCTGAGGGGCCTGGCACCTCTATGTTTCTGTTTGTAGCAAACACATAAAGGTATTTCTCAAAAGTCTTCCTACCGCAGATAGCACAATGGAAAATGCTTGCAGCTGTGCGGTCACAGGCAGAGAGCAGCTGGTTCAAAGAGCAAGCACAGAGTATAAATAACAGTTTGCAGGAGAAGGTGCAGAGAGGGTCAGGTCAAGCCTTAGGAAAAAGAAACCCATAGGAATGTTGTTCTGTAAACAGTATGGCATAAGCGCTTCAAGTACAAGCAGTGACTACACCCTACCAAAAACTCTCATCTTGGAGTAGAGGATGGGAACAGGTTGCCCACAAAGGCTCTGGAGCCTCCCTTACTGGAGATGTTCAAGAACCATCTGGAACCATTCTGTGCCATGTGAAGGATCTTCCACCTTCAGCAAGGAGGCTGGACCAGAGGACTCTCTGTGGTACCTTCCAACCTCTAACATTCTGTTATTCCGTGATCTTTTCCTCACCACAGCACCCTGGCCAAAGTGATATCCTCATGATATATGGAGTTTGATTTGCCAGAAAGAAAAGCCATACAATTCTCCCTCCACTCTGGCAAGCATACAATACATCTAAGGATGCTTTTGTGATCTCTAAATCAATTTGTAGTCTCTTTACTTTGGTTTTAGGTAACAATGGGGAGATGCCGGGAAACTGAAGTCACCGCCTATTTTGCAGACAAACAAAATATTTCTTAAAAGAAGACAGTTTATTTCTTTCCATCTGACAGGAATGTGAGGACTGAAGTAATTTTGATAAAAAATGACCAGACAGTAAATGTGAAGACAACTGCTCCTAAACTGTTTTCAAAGTTGATCAAAATCTGGAGGAGAAAAGTAAATTTTATCTTGCTTGTGTGTGTAATGTACTCAATTTTTCTGTCCCTTTGAAGTTGCACTGCCTGTGCTCGTGATGATAAATGCAACTTTTTGAAAGGTATAAATGTCACATTTATAGAGTAAACATCTTTCTTCCATTTCCATTTGAAGGAGTACTGAGTATTTCCTGATCACTAAGGGGAGGCTGTGCTTGCCAGTCCTCATCACACAAGCACAAAGCCTTTTATTGATCCATGCCCTGACTGCTGACAGCTGACAGTGCCGCCTGTTTACACCCAGCCTCACTTGAACAAAGGAGAAGTAGTTCATGGACAAAAGTTGCCATCCTCAGTAGGCAGGCAGCCAAACAATGCTCATTTTAACTTCTCTTCAGCTGCTATGCCACAGAGTCATTCTAACATGAGGGATTTATTTTCCTAGCAATGGACCTGATCTTCAGAGTATAGACCCATGCTTTCCCAACACCTGGATGGCAGGTATTTCTAGGGACCCAGGACTCATGCATGGGCTGAGAATGGAAAATGTCACAACAAATAACTTGCAGGCCTGAAAACTGTCCTCCCCCCAGCCTCCCTATGCAAGTTCACAGAACAATTAACTTTAGTTTTTTGCTGGGCTACTCAGATCTCTGTCAGGATGCAGAAACAACAAAGCAACTAGTCATATGAATGGCAGAAGCAACCTTATAAAAAGCAACCTATTCCCTATGCAAACCCAATGACCAGATTATTACTCAGTATCTTGACAGCAAGACAGAGAATGAGACAGAAACACCAAGAACCTGCCTCTCCCTTTCAACCTTCTAGAAAAGAGCAAAAGAGGTAAGAAACCAACCTAGAGCAAGAGCTGCTGAAACACGCCCTTGACAGAGACTTCATTAACACCATATTATAAAAAGGCAGAGAAGTGACCATGAAACACCTCTAGGCTCAGAAGAGTTTACTGCCTTCTCATAAGGATGTAGAAACTTCCCCACCATGAGCTACCCAATGAGAAATCCGCCTTTGATGCTGTTTTCTAAGAATGCCTTCAGTATGAAGATGATCCTAAAAAAAGCAAGCCCAACTCAGGCACAGCTACTCTTTTCATTTTCCTTCAGATCATTCTGCCTCAGTGGGAAGGGAGAGATGAAAGTTTTGCTGTTTAACTAGATGTTGAGAACAGGTGTGTGCTGTTTGCTTCCTCTCTGATGCCAAAAATCTCACTGTGTAAGAAGGACTTCAGGAGAAGGGAACAGGAGAGGGGAAACCCTCAGTACGAAAAAACCACCCTAAAACCAAAACCAAACACCTGTATTTCCCTTTCCCTCTTCTCCTATCCCTTCAGAAATTAAGATATTATAAACTCTAGGATAAGTCTACATTTTTGCCCTATAAGCTTTCAAACATCAGAATGTAAAAAGAAAAAAAAAGTCAGAGGAGACTCGTATTCTTAAAACAAGGTTTGTCAACAGCCCTAAGTGCTCAGCACTTCAGTGATTTGTGGTAAATCTTCGGAGCATCTAAGACACTTGCAAAGCAATTTTCTCAGACATCCTCTAGAGGTTTAGTACAATTTTTTGCAGGTAAAAAGACTGTGAGTGAAGTCTTTTTGTGCACTTGCTAAGAGTGCTAAAAAGTAACAGGGCCAGACTTAGCTTCATCTCATGAACAACAAAAAACTTATAGTTACAGCATTATTTGTATGATCACAGCATCCACTGAAAATGAAATCACAGCATCATTTTCTGTCATCTACTTTATTAATCATTTAGCACCCAATACAGGTATCACCTTATGACAATTTCTATTCCCATTCTAAATTACATATTAAAAAGTTCACTATAAACAGGAAGTTATATAAATTTTTATTTTTCTTTACAATAAACCTGTTGAGGATATTTGGGGTAATGTACTTCCCAAACTTTGGGAAGCACAGTCTATCATTCCTGTATTACATATGAGAAAGCACTTCAAGAAATCTGTTTAAAAATTACACAGATTTTGCTGTGGACAATAATGTCCAGCATTTCAGTTCTCTTTACAATTCCTGCAGTACCACACAGCCCTGCCTTATCACAAAAAGCTCTAACTTCCTTAGGCTTGTGATGCTGAAGAGAATGACTGCACTCTTTCCAGCCTTGCAGGACCTGTTTTTCATTTCCTTTCCTTAGGAACTGCCATATTCATACAACCACCAAAGACACACATCTACTGACACTCAGAGTAGGGAAAAAGCAACACACTAGGCAAGAAAACCTGATTTCATCTACACATCTCAATTTGCTGCTTTTCTGTCATTTGCCCCACCGGAAAATGACACCAAGAGTTTGAAGACTCTTGATGTGTGCTTCAAGCCTGACTGAGGCTGGTTATTAGAAACTTCCCAAACCTCTAAGGGAATGAGAGTCTTGCAGGTAATTGTATGTGCACATACAACAATATCTCACAGCCCACTAAGTTACTACAGAATCTGTACTGGAGAGAGAAGACACAAAAAAAAACAGTTAATGGGAGTATCTGCAGAAGTACAAAGAGAGACCCATTTCTGTGCTATATATCATATCTCTCCCCAAAATTGTATTTATCAGGGAAAATAGAGCCATCTCCCAGCTGCCAGATGAGAAGAGACAAGAGCTAATGACTAGCAGCCATTCCCAATGCCACCCTGTTTTTCTGGCACAGACCCAGTAGCATAGTCAAAAACATCAACTTGCTGAGACATGAAAATTTTGTGCAGCAGAAGCACCAGAGATCTTCTAAATAGGCTTTTCTAAGGCATTTAGAAATTAGTATTTGTAAGAGCTAACAGTACTTCCATAAACAAACAGTTCAGCAGTTTGTATGTTTTTGTTGATATATGCCAGTATAAGCAGGAGGTTTCAGTTTAGAAAAGAAGATCTGGATCAACAAGCTAACTTTTGTTGTGCAAGGCTTTCAAAGTGGCGGAAAGACAAGGGAAAACACGCCCAGCAGCCATAAAGTACACCCAGTTCTTGGCTCCAATTAGATATCAATTTCCAAAGGACTCCAGTGAAAATAAAAAGCAGGGACTTAACCCACATTTATGTGAAGTATTTGGCTGCATAAGACACTCAATGTCAATCTGCTTCACTGTAGTTGCCTGGGATGTCCTGGCATTGATGTTTGTCAGAATGCCTTAGAAATCCCAGCAGCAGATCATATGCAAATGGGAAAGGGGAAAATTTAAAAACATCCATGGAATTATCCTGTGGCTATTAGGACATATTTAGAAACTTGCTTTTAAGACTGTATAAAACTGAAGGACAAACTGGGTAGGTATAATGCTAGAAGAATTATGGTAATTTGAGAGTAAGAATTATTATAAAAACTAACAGGAAGGAGAGGAAAAAAGTTCAAGCCAGTCTAAGGAACTGGGTAGTCAAAAACCTATCAGCTGAAAGCACTGAAAAAAAATATTTTTGACAGATCTGGATGACACTGGGAACTGACCAAAAAAAAGCCCCAAAATAAAACCCTTACTACTCTGTTTTCTGCAGATAAACCCCATGACTCTCCTACTGGCTGCAGTCTGCAGCTAGGAAGAAAATTCCTCTCAGCAACAAGCATATGCAATATCCCAATCAAAGAAGAAAATAAATCCATAATGTTATTCACAGAAGCCTTTACAATTTGCTCTTGCCAGCTTACACATGATCTTTCTCCTTGCCAATATATTCCAGAGGCACAGTTTTAAGAGAATTTTGCACACAGAAATGGAATGTATTCTGAATTAATGATGCTAAATAAACTTACATTTTGAAAACAATTCAATTCTTCTCATTTTACTTCCCTCTCACTAACACTTGTTCAAAGCAAGCCCTGCTTTTTGCAGAGGAAATGTCACCATGCTGGCATCTTCACACAGGAAAAAAATACTTTTAGCAAGACACAGGGCTGTGTGACTGCAAAGAAACTCAGTTTTAAGCTAAGAAAAACCATGGAATCCAGACTTCCATTTTCTATGGCTGCCACCCATCCTAAGCGATGTAGGCATGCTGGTAGAGATCTCCATAGCACAGACTAAACTAGAAACCTCACTTACATCAATGGCCATAAAAAGAAACACAATTTTAGACCAGTAGGATTCAGCACTATACAGGAACTAACTAGGACCATCTGTAAAAAAAATTAAATCCAGTCCTTTCAATGTTTCCTGGCTTAGAACATTTATGAATTAAAAAAAAAAATTAAAAAACCCTCCAGCAACTAAAGCCTTGATTCTGTGTTAACAAATGCATTCTCCACTGAGATATGGAGAGGGGAGCCATTCCTCACAGAGGGCAGAGCAAGCAGGGCATTTCTTTCAGCCTGAGCTGCAGGAGTTAAAACATGCAAGTTGAGAGGAAGCAAAAGAGCTGGCAACCTTTAGGTTTTGCCACATGCAAAATAACTGCAGAATTACAAATCTGGGACTCTAGCAAAATGAACTGCAGCCTTTGGGGAATGAAATTATGTGTAATAAGGATGCCTGTCCAAAGAATACAATACGATTCAATTAGTTTGAATTGCCTATGCTGCTAAGCCCTTTTCTCTCTTGCATATAGCCCACTGTCTGGATTTCTAACACATTCTTGTCAAAGCAGCAATCCCAGGACATCCCAGGCAGCCACAGTCTGTCTAAGAACTAACCACTTTAAAAATAGAAAGACCCACCTAACAAAAACCTCAGATTTACAAAATACAGGATTTGTAAAAGCATCACTCTGAAAGGCAAAGCAGCTAATGACAGCTATAGGATGAGCTGTAGGTCTCGTTTAAAAGTGGAGCTGAAAAGCTAAAGAGTAAGGATACAGCTCCTTTGGACAGCAATCCCTGCTGCAATCCTGAAAAAAATTACAGCAAATTAGCAAGAATGGCTCATTTATCCCCACAGCTGTGTATTTATTAGTGTTTTAGTCAACAACACAGAACACAAACACACTGTGCATTCACACACCTCCCCATCAACACCTGAGTAATCTGCAGTATGTTATGACCAAGTGCACATCCTACAACCTTGTGTGGCTGCTGAAGTCCCACCTCCAGCTTTAGGAGTGGAAACTCCAGTAAAGGCCCCAAAAGGCACAGGGACAGACTGACTCCCATCACCAAACACAGCATGAAACAAGATGCAGAGACCATAAACAGTACTGTATATTAACTTATTCAAAAAACTTCCACTTACTAAATAAACCAAATCTTGTATTAAACTTTTCCCAATTATATCTTTCCTCAACACAACACCTCTCTGCTTCACCTCTTTGGTGCAAGAATTTAATTCCCAATGCATGTCACTGTCGTTGCATCCCACAAAGTAACAGATATGATCATTTTTTCGCTCTTTCTTATTATAACAGTGCTGCTAAAGAAAGAGCTTCTCCTCCTCCACCTCCTCCTTGTCCTCTCATTTTTGGTGTCTCTTCTTAAAGCTTTATCAGCTTTCTATCTCGATTTAGAGCCTCAGAAAAGCACGAAGCTTTTCCTGCAAAGAAGCATCTTGGAGAAGTCAGAGGTGGCAAACTGAATAGGCACTGTCAGCGTGTGCTGAATGACAGTGTAAACCCTCTCAGCAACGAGCAAGGTGCTTTCAGCACACCCCGCTGAAACCTCAGAAGATTAAGGAGGCTAAGTCAGTATTTTTCTTAAATTCCCTACTTAGAAGTCCTCATATACAGGCATGAGAAGGCAAAGAAGGGCTATTCACATTAAGGGATGTGGGGCAAATTAATGCGATGGAATTCTGTAATAGGCTTTTTGAATTGTTTGAGATAAAAAACTCAAAAAGTGGAAAGTTTATTTCGTACAACTCAACTTCATCCACTGCTACAGGTTTCGAGACATGGGCCGTGAAAGCTGCTCAGTAACAGGCGCCAGATCGCCCGGGACTTCCTTCTGGGATGTCACCACATACCCCAGCAACTTCCTTGCTATGGGAGGGCCCCGGACGCAGGGCCGGGGTTTTGGTGTGTTCCGTCACAGCAGTATTTCCAATCATACACATGGCATATCTCTGTTATTAAAAACATTTTAAAAAGGATTAAACCACGTACTCTCCCAGCAATTAGGAGTCGCTCTGGACTCCTAATATCACACTGTCTTACACGCCAGCAGATCTTTAAACTGATTGTGCGTCCACGCTTGCCTTTATGGCTCCTAATCACAGAATCTCTGGGACTCCTGAAATTCTGGAGCAGCTCAGAGGCAGCTGGACTTCAGCACTTCACGTTCAGCAGCAGCACCACGACAGCTCGCCAGTGAAACTTTTTTTGGCACTGGCGTTTTACTGTTGCCAGAGCAGCCCGTGAGTCACACGGGGCCGAGCCCCCGGCCCGGCCGGCGCTGCCGCCGCTGCCGCCCGTGAGTCACCGCGCCCCGCCGGCCACGGCCCCG
>VWYI01014931.1:24000-42380 GCA_013399455.1 Anthoscopus minutus
GCGCCCGGGGCGGTGTGCGCGCCTTCCCCGGCCCCTTCCCGTCCGCCGCCCCAGGGGCCGGGCCGGGCTGAGCCGCTCCTTCCGTGCCGCTCCTCGGGCCGTCCCCGGCGGCGGCGAGCAGCTCTCCCCCCGCCGTGTCCAGCGACTTGGTTGCAGGCGCCGGCACGCATTCTCCGCGGCGTTCTTGTAACTGAAACATGTTTTCTATAAAAAAATGTTAAAATAGCTATTAATGCCTGTCTTACCTAAACACCTGGCTCCTCTGTCGCTGAGTATTGCCTTTGTTTTGTGGGACGGTACTGTCACTGCTCCTGGGTTTCAGTGAAATAAACACATTCAGGTACCACAGAAATGAGCAGCAAAGCGACGGAAGACGCTCTTGTAGTTAGTTAGTCAATTTACGTGAGAGATTTGTTTAGAGCAATTAGCAAGGATTAACATTTTCCTGTTCAGTCATTTGCTGGGTGTCTCCTCCATGTCCACAAACACAGGTTTTCATGTACGAACTACGGAAGCACATCAGACCCTCGGCACTCCATCAGGGAAGCTTTGTTGCATTCCTCTGCTTTCTCCACCCTTGATGATGTTCCTCCAAAGCAATGCTTTGCATTGCACAAAACAAAATGCACAGAAAAAAACCTTCCCTGTTGATGAGAAAAGGATCTTAGAAAAGGGGCTATTGTAGAGCTGAAAGTGACACCGTCATGGAAAAACTCTGGAAACTGCAACTGCAAACTTGATGGCTCAAGGAGACTAAATAAGACCCCATTTGCATTCATCTTCTGAGCTCCAGAATGGAAACCTCCAGCAGCTTAGACCTTAGGTCATGTAAACACTCACTCACATTTCAGGGTCACTGTGATCTATTAAACTCAATGTGATCCCAGGAAACAGCAGAAGAGCAGTTGCATTGTTAGCAGGCAGTGACTCCCAAAGGCAACAATTTTTGATACATTCAGTGTTAGTATTTACTATAGCAAAAATTCTCGGAATTTTTTTTGTAGTAATTTCCCTTTATGAAACTGAATTAATTTCTCAACCTTATTTACATTATTACATAATTTATATTAAGATCCACAAAGTTCCCAAAGGTGAAATAAGGACTAAATGGTCAACAATATTAATTCAAGATGTAATATTTATGGTTTTATCAAGCAAAGGTAATTAGGTCATGGCAATTGGCTTCCTTTTTTGTTTTGTTTTGGTTTTTTTTTCAATACTTCTATCACATAATGATGGCTTTATCAAAATTACCTTCTTTGTAGAGGAAAAAACAGTGTCAGTACTAGAAAATAGGTAACTTAATTTTGGTCATTGTTCAATGCTGTATTTAGTTTTTGTACTTTAAAATGTTAATAAGGAGCAAAGAAGCACTGATGCTCACAGCAGTTTGAGGATGTTAACTTATGGAGGGCACTAGGAATCAAGGCTTATGTTTTTATATACAGGCAGGAGAATTAAGAGAACATTAGTCACTGCCAAGTTTAAAAAGGTGACTTTGACTCTTTGAAAAACCTATCCTAAATTTACCTTTCACACCTGTACAAGTGTCTCATGAGGCAACTCCTGCTTTGAGGGCTAAGCAACATGTTTCATGTCTTACACTTTCCACTGTAAGTACTCCCCGTTCACTGTAACTTGGGGTTTTTTCAAATGATACCTCAAAATGCATTTTATTGTGGTTCAGATTCAAATTAGTCATATATAACCAACACTTGACAAAGAAAACTCTACATAAAACTGTCATTGTATTTATCCGTTCATGGTCACTGAATATCATACAAATAAAAATTGCTGTGAAACATCACTGTGGTCACAGGTACCACTAAAATGCCTACACAATGTAGTGAAAGGCAAAGTTTCCTGAGTACAGTTGCTAAAACGGGCTCTCAAAGTGTGTTCAAGTGGGACAACTTCTAGTTCCCAAATTTTTGCCTGTTCCCCTCTCTCTGCCCCACCATGCTTACAGTGTAGTTGGTAACAAGCAGTTAAATTATATTAACCTGAAACTATCTTTGAAGGAGTTTTCTTGCTCTGTGAGATGCAGATTCATCTCTTCCCTTCTGCTGTCTATATGCTCTGCCAATAGGAAATGACACTACAGGGGAACTGACTTAGGTGTGCACAGCATCAGACTTCTCTTCATATCACACAGACACCGTAACATATTCATATCACCCAGATCCAATAAGAAAATTACTAGGAAAGCAAGCAGATTATTACATACTTAAGACTTATATTTCAAGTTATGTTCTCAGGGGTATTTTTTAAAGACAAAACTATTTACTAAAATAAAGCCAGAGGCAGTTCTAGGGAAGCCTTAAACTAAGGGGAAATAAGAGGGACCCTGGTGCTTCCAAGTGGAGAGGGCTCTGTCTCGTAAGTTTCATTAGTTTCAAAATAAACTTTAAGATAGCAAAGAAGGACACAAATAACCTTCTGAATTTAAAAAAGTTTTCCCTGGGCCAAATAGCAAGCCAAGAAGAGAGTGCTAACATGCCTTATGAATTGGATTGTCAGAAACACACATCTGCAAGAGCTGAGATTGCTCACCACAGGGAGGAACATGGCTGAAGGTGGTGTGCATTATATTTCAAAATGTACAGAAAGGAAAGGCACACAGACTAATTACAGGTTGATCACCTTCATTAGCCAGCTATATAAGTCCAATGACAAATTTGATCAGGACCCTGATTATAGGAGGATTTTCTCACCACTCAAGGAAACAAATATGATTAGATACAACTTCTGCTATGATTACAGGGAAGTCAGAGCCCTTTTCCTCATCCTCTGACTTGTTTTGTTCATCACAGTTCTTTAAATGCTTCAGTTTTTGTTCACAGGTGCCTTTCCAGAGCTGATGGGTAAGGGAGAGCGAGCAGAAAAAAAATCTAATGACAAAACTTAAAAGTCCCCCAACAATACCAAACCCACAGCAGAAAGCTTGAAGTTCTCCCTCTGAGGCTGTTCTATTCTATTTGGTGATGAAAAGCTGCTGCAAAATCTCCCCTCTTCAGCAGCAAATATGAGGTAAGATCTCAAGCATTGCTTGCAGAACTCCAGGCAAGGTCTTTACAAGTCATTAGTAAACAGCCTGAATTTTCCCAAAAGTCATAAGACTGAAAAGCCAAACTCCTGTGTTTTCATGAAGAGAGGAACACTTCTGGACATGGTATCAGCAACGTGCCATTCAGTGTAAAGACAAAACTTTTTCACCAGAGAAAAAATATGTTCTCTACCATGGCACAAATCTCTCTTCAAGGTATAAAAGAAGAGCTCATTGCAAGATATTACTTCTGCCATATACTAATCCTCCTGCTCTAGTAAAGAGTGAGATGAGACCTATCACTGCTTGGTATAAAACACCAACAAAAGGTCCGTGTTTTTTACAGAGCAGGGGATCAGGCCAGTAAGATTTCCTAAGTAAACTGCTGGAAGGCATATCAGATGGAAAATACCTGGACTACAGTTACAGAGAGAAATTCTTACTCAAGGTAGGAGAAGTGCTTAGAGGTGGACGCTCATAAATTACACTCTCATACAGAGTTTCCAGGCTGTCTAAATTGTACTGGAGTATTAAGTCAGTACAGCAGATACCTGAGTCACAATTTAAGGGAGATGGCATCATTTACAGTCAGTTTTTCCTCTGTCTTTTGAGTCTTTTTACTGTGTGTTCCCTTTTGCTTTGACTTTCTTATATGCTTCCTCTGGCTTGTAAATATGTCTTTGAAGGGGTTGCACGAGTGTGGATGGAGGGAGCTGGTGGGATAGTGTGGAGATATGGGTGGAGATCTCCCATTTCCAGTTTCAATTCTGGAGCCTTTCCAGGCCCAGCTTGTGCTCAAGGCATCTGTCATCAGACAGCAGCAGCATGATGGGAAAAGTTCAGCTGTTTCCTTTTCCCTGGATAAACAACAGAGCAGAGCTTTGGCTGTTTCCAAACTCAAATCCTTCTGCACCACTCTGCAACAGAGACAGAGCTCAAGTCTTTCACTTGGCACCTGCAGTATTAAAGGGATCATAGAAAGTGTTTTTCTCTACTCAGGCAGCCTTAATGACCTACACATCTGAAAGACTGATGGCTTAAAATGTGAGAACATGCAAATTTAATGTCATCAGTGTTGGATAGGAAGCAAGGACTGTTCAGAACAGAGCACAACCCTTGTGGTGGGGGCTCAGTGAAAGCTTTGCCTAAGCATTCCGTGCTAGTAACTTAGAGTTTGTAATGGCTACGCAGAGTTCGACACACATCACTCAAATACAGACACACATCACTCCACAGAACGTGGAGGCAAGGGGAAAGAGGGGAACTGGAAAAACACTTTACAGTCCAAACCTGCAAACAGCCGTAACAAATGACTCCTCAAAGTAAATGCTCATTATACCAGAGAAAGCAATGCACACCTACAGAAGCAAGTTATTTTTGTTAGTTTACATTAAGTCTTTTCACACTAGCCATTGCAAAAGACCACCAGAGCTGAGCACAAACTCCATGAGTCACAACCATATTCAATCTAAAAATTCTGACATCCTGTTTTATGCAAATACTCAGGGATCTGAGTATCCACTCCAACTCCCATCCCTTCCCAGGACATTGTACTTCATCTGCCTGTTCTCCAGAGCATATTTCTGCAAGCATTTCAAGGGTTTTTGTAGTAATATTAGTTTGGGTAATAGTCCTCTGTCCCTTGAAGGTGGTATCATGTTGTCTGCCCTGTTAATGTTTTAGGCTGGGGAAGAAAGGCTGCCAGAAGCATAGCAATGTGTTTGAGAGAAGGCTGACTCCTAAGCTATTTTACATTTGATTCACATAAAATTCACAAGCTGAAGCTGAAGGACATTCCTAGAAGTCCTAACTCCTGCTTCAAGAGGTCTTGCAGTCATGCCTGGACTTCTTCTACAACATGAAGTTTCTACACATACCTACAAGATTTCAGTAACTTCCAATGTTTTTTTTAAGGAAAGTGCTAAATTTTGAAGGAGCTGGAAAAGTCTTTTTCCAGTTTTAGAAAATTGCTACTGATGAGGGGTGAGAGCTCACAGTTTTCTGTTTTGTTTTGTTTTTTTTTAAACTTCTCCATGAAGTTGTAACACAGAACTTATTTTTTGTAACACAAGCACACTTGCTTATTTAAAGACGTGTATTACTGGTTAACCAAGTTGTGGTAGTAAGAACTCAGGATGAAAAAGTAGAAAAGGGAAAAGGCTGGTGATAACCCATCTTAATGTAAATCAGTTCATGTAACACTGTGGTATCTTGCATAGTACTTTAAACACACTGAGAAACTGAAAGCCACAGAAGGTAAATGAAATAGACCTAAAGAAAGAGCAGTATAGAGCAGCTTGCTACCTCCTGTTGTCCCCAGTTCAGGAAGCTACAGAACATTTGGAATCTTTCAGAAAGAAGGAAAAATTATACTTTGCTCCACAGGTAATTATATTGCAAAACCATCCATTAGAAGAAATTACTCAGTCTAAGGTCAACAGTACCCAGTTACTCAGATAAGCAAAAATGCTGACATATCCAGCTGAACTCTAAATAGCTAAGGCAGAGCTGCATTTTAGGGTAGGACAACTTACACACGAGGGATTTCTCACTTTTCACCCTACCATCAGATACCTTCAAGGAGACAGGATGCTGGAGCATGTGGATGGGCAGTGCTGCTTGATGATCCAGCAGTGGTCATCATGATGATCAGAGATGATACAGCCTGACAGTGCTGGAGCAGCTGACAGACCCCTCATGTGCTGCTTTTCCCAAGGCTGTGTTCCTCCTGCAGAACCAATCTCCAGCTGCACTGCTGGAGATGCCAGGGGCAGAACTGCATAGGCAATATAGTGCATAAGTTTCCACTCTTATTCCAGGAACTTCAAAAGTTTCAAAACATGTTTAGAAGGCTGAAAGATCTCATGCTTGCTCTCCAAGGATAAATTACACTTTCATGTACATGATTTTGGTAATTTGAAATAGTAGCTTGGATGAGGGAAAAGGGAAAACTTGCAAACTCAAATGGCATTTGATTTTGAATGAACTATGAAATACAGCCAGATTGTAAGAAATGCCTAAATATGATCATCTGAATAGGAAAGCACCCATCTTTCAGAAGTTCTGCATGTGTGCAGTAAGCTAGGTGAGCACATATACCAGTGACCCCAGTTTTACTTCTGGCCTCTCCTAAGCTCTACTTTACATAATGAAGACATCATATTCTGCTGCCAAAAAGAAAAGAACAGAAAGAATTCCTTAGCTACAGATGACTGCTATACATTTTATTCCTTCTTTTCCCCCCTTCAACATTAGGTCATCAGGTAATTTTTAGTAGTATTTTGTATTCATAGAAGCTGAAGCCTGCAGAACTCTATGAAAGCACTGTATCTACAGAAGTTATAAACATAAGTATTTTCCTAAATGTTACTTTTTCCACCCAAATGATCTAACATGAAATAATTTGTTAATTTTTACAACATATTTTCAAACAATGTCACATTTCTTGTGGTGAGTAGATTACCAAGATGGCTAATTATCACTACCTTTTTCTCATACTTGAGGATTCTTATGCCAATGAACACTTCACTCAAGAATCCCCCAAGGCCTCAGTGTCTTGCAAGTGGAGACTTTCTACTCACATTGATAAAAGAAGTATTATACTGCTTGCTAACCAAACTACTTCCTTCCAACACTCTTGACCTTTGTAAAATTGACACTTTTCTTTCAATGGTAGCGTGATTCAGGGTGCAATTGGAGATATGTATTTGATGATGCCTCTAGGTCAGGGTTCTCTTAACATCTGAAAAAAATCAAATAAAAGCCTCAAACATAGTTTAAGTAAATAAAAACCATAAAATCATAAAGGTAATCAGGTGTAAGAAATTGAAATTTTTATCCTTTCTCCTTTTAAAAAATATTTTTTAATAGGTTGTGAAATATTTCCAGGAATTCCACCACCTCCCTTATTTATCTTCTGTAGAAGTGTGCACAGACTAAAATCCTTTGCATGACTAGTACTCCTAATTAGGCAGTTCCTTTTGCTAAGGCCTGCCAAAGGAAAGTAAGAAGAAACTTTGTGTAATATTTATCTTTTTCTAGTTATCAAAACTGTAAAGGAAAAGACATCAAAGGCCCTGCAAGTGGATTGAAGCACAAAATGAAGATCTATTAGTTATTTGAATTGTCATTTTTGTAATAATCTTTTACATTATGCTAATCATATCATAATTCCCTTGTTACACTCCAAAAAGTAGAAATGCTTTTGGATTTTTCCATGGACAGGAATCATCAGTATCTTGTGAGGAAAAATAAAATGTCCTCAAAAGAGACTTTGAAATCAATTATATGCAAAAGTTGTAACCATACTTTCCAGATTCCTGAATTTGAATATAACATAACACCAGTTAAAGACATTCAAGACTGCTAGAAATGGTTTTCCTTTTTTAATTCTAGAGGCTGAGAGGTAAAGAAATTGCATCAATAAATCATAACAGTTTGGCCATTCTTTTTAAAATTCCCAACACAAGTCTACTAAAGATCTCAGTATGCTAAAAATCCAAAGTATCTGTGATTCTAATTATATTGTACCCCCTTTATGAAAATCTGAGATGCAATAAGGTATGTAAAACCCTCTCATCCTTCTTTAGAACTGAATAAACAACCAGAAAATACTATATAAAAATTAACATGTATTAAAATTTGAAAAACTGCTTTTAAATGAAACATCATTTAAGTAATTTTTACATAGTAACAGACATATATTTGGGGTATTGCATAAATCCATTGCCAGCTAAGCCTCAGACCTCCCCACTCCCTGCACCGGCTACTGAATTTCTGCAGGGTTACATCCTGCCCACAGGGACAAATATAGTCCAAAACTTCTAAATGCAGAAGTCAATAACTTGAGGTTGTAATTACTTCCCTCTTTTACCCACTTCTGTCCCATACCTTCATCATAAAATTCTTGAAATCTACCTTATGTGAAAAAACTTGACTCCACACTTAAAATTACTGAAGAGCTCTTGACTTTCATGATTACTAGCAACAGATTTTAGCTTTTTACCAACATCAGCCATGACAAAACTATCTTTTCAGCATCTGAAAAAATTTACAGAAAGCCAAGGCAAAATAAAATTATCAGCCCCAGTCATCTTTCCTTCACTGCCATGAGAAACTACACCAAGATTAATAAATAGGTTTACTTCTAAAAGGCTTAAAAAGAACATGAAGGATTGAGTTCAATAACACTTCGCAGGAAGCTACATCACATATCCTACCATTGTAAGAGCTTCACAGGCTCTAATTTTTCCCACAAGAACTTCCATACAATTTCCTTGGTAAAAGAGGTACAAAATATTGCATGTAGAACAAAGACATGAAAGGGATCCCCACTGTCAGTATTTAAAATACTGAACATTTGAACTAATCACCCAAAGACTTACCTAGCTGGGGCTGGGAAACACCTTAAATTTCTAATGAAACAGACATGATTTATATTATGCAGTGTGAAAGACAGGGAAAAGTTCAATCCCTAGAATGGCTAGAGAGCTGCTGTGGACAGTTCAGAACTTTATTTATGCAGATATGAATGTAAGTCTTTTATCTCTTCTCCCAAACCTTACTTAAATTATCAACAAGTTTCTTAAGCTGCACAGTACTTCCCTTGGTGGGATTAATCTCTAATCCGAATCTTCTGCTATAGTGGCGGGATCCAAGTCATTGTGAGAGAAACTGTCTTTTAGATCACAGAATGCTGAGTTGGAAGGGACCAGGGCTTATCAGGTCTGAAACCCCTGCTCAAGCAGGCTCATCCCAAGGCACATTGCACAGGACTGCATCCAGATGGCTTTTGAATCACTTCCAATAAGGGAGACTCCACAGCCTCTCTGGGCAATCTGTTCCAGTGCTCAGTTACCTGCATAGTAAAGCAGTTCTTCCTCATGTTCAGGTGGAACTTCCTGTGCATCAGTTTCTGCCCATTGCCTCTTGCCCCATTGCTGGGCATCACTGAGCAGAGCCTGGCTCCATCCCCTTGACACCCTCCCTCCAGATGTTTATAAACATTGAGTTCCCCTCTCTGTTGTCTCCTCTCAAGGCTGAACAGGCCCAGCTCCCTCAGCCTTCCCTTGTAAGAGATGCTCCAGACCCCTCATTGCCTTTGTGACCTCCACTGGACCTGCTCCAGGAGCTCCATGTCCCTCTTGTGCTGAGGAGCCCAGAACTGGGCCCAGCACTCCAGATGTGCCTCACCAGGGCTGAGCAGAGGGGCAGGATCACATCCCTTGACCTGTGGCACTGCTCTTCCTTAATGCAGCCCAGGATGCCAATGGCCTTCTTGGCCACAAGGACACACTGCTGGCCCATAGACAGCTTGTTCTCCACCAGGACACCCAGGTCTTTCTCAGAGAGATACTCTTGTCATGCCTACAGATACTCTATTAGTCAAAAGACTAAAATCAGTACCCTGAATCATGAGATGTTTCAAGTTCAAGATTATTTCCATGAGACTGTTTTTTTAAAATTTAAACCAAGGATCAGTCAGAATGGAGACATGCTCTATAATTAATAATAAAAAAAACTATATTCTCTGTGCTGTGTAATAATTTTACTGAACAAATAGGTCTAAAGATGTACTTATTTCATAATTTTTATATACAAAAACTATACTAGAAGAATAAAGCTTTAAGAAATGATTTTACAGAATATGTTGCAATTAATCATGGCATAACATGTTCCCAGATATCAATACCAAACTCACAAATCAGAATCATCTTCATGGAGCACTCGAAATGTTAACATGCTCTTCTCATCTTTGCAAATACAAATGACTTTTCAGACGCCCTACTCTTCAGCAGCACTTAGCTTTCACCCAATGCACATTACCAACATGCACTGAAATCCTGAAGGTCTGATTTCGGGACAACATTCAGCATTGCCTCAGATGTTTATTACATGATAAATTAATTTACTAAATGGAAAGTTTCTCTTATGTAATTCTTTGGGTAACTTAAACACGTTTAGTTAAGGACAACACACAAATATAAGGTATCTTCTCCAAACAATGAGTTTGTGCTAACATGCAGAGTAACACTACTTGCGCAATTTAACTGTTGTAGCTTTTAAAGCATTTGCAAACCATAGCTAGTATATTTTCTCCTTGACTATTTGATTCAGGGGCTAGCAGTTAAAATACAATGTTAGCATTTTCAAGGCTACATTAAATGAAAATGTAATCATACTAATCATAATTTACTTTTTTTGTACCTAATTATTCCATTGTAGTCACATTTCATGAAAGCAAACAGATAAACAAAGTTCAGGAAACTAAATATGATTGATTGTGCTTTATGAATTAATTCTAGTGTGTCTCTAAAAAAAAGGCCAAAGAAAACCATCCCAACTTAAACAAACTGAAAAAAATTGTCATTAATCTATCAAAAATCCCAAACCCTTCAGTTACCAAAACATTAGAAAGAGCAAAGTTTCTGAAATATGCAAGCGTGATTACATTTTGAATTTCATAATTTTAAACGCTTTACTTTCACTGATGTAATGTAATGAATTTTTACAACCCTTCTTGTTTTTCACAGCAGAATTCAAATCTTCAGGTGTGAGTGATTACCCACACTGACTCTAAACGGCAGACAACACAAGTTACAGAATCCTGGACCAAGACTACAGTAGTTACCAAATGCAAAACAAGGTTAACAGATATGCCTTCTTTAGGATAATACATAAGAAGGGTTCAGGAACTCTGTATCAACTCATTTCAGATTATGTGACGTTTTATTCTCCCTTCCACATGTCTGTGAAATAAGGTGGTAGATATGTTTTCTTCAACATTCAGCTCGGTAAGAGTTTAGCTGGAAAATTATTATAGTTGCATAAATATAAAACCACATGATAAAGTAAAATATTTTAATTAGTAAGCCAATCATAAATAAATTCACCTAAAATTGACAGAAGCAGCAGCTGTATTCCTTCTACATTGATACTTTTTTTATCATGTTTTAATAGTCAACTTCATTGTCTAGCCTGGGACAAAACAATTCATCATCATCGAGCACTCAACAATTCTGCACAATGAGCTTTTTTTTAGTTACATTTTTTACATTTTCTTTACAAATGTAATACCTATGTACATTATATATTTTATTTCTACAATTGGTTTACTTTACTGAAACTCTACAACTTTCACAGGGAATTTGCTGAAGTCTTTAGCAAATATGATCCATTCCTTTTAAAAAGAAATTCATATAAACAACCGACATACATCACTGTCCTTTGACATCTCTGTTAAGGATTTGGATCTGGAAGGGCTACTATAACAAATGTAAGAAAAAAGGCTTTACCTAATTGTACATTTTGTTAAGAAATATCATCCCACATAGCTACATAAATTCACCAGCTTGCAATAAACAGAGCACCATACCGCTGCACAACTGGAAACGTGTACAAACCAATTTTAAAGTTTACTAGTGAAACAGCTTCAGCACTTGTAGCACTTTTAGACTGAAGGAAATCTGCAAAATTCTTTCAGAAACATATACTTTAGCTGTAAAGCTTCCAAAACAGTGCTGGTCACTGTATATTGTGAAGAACAAGCATCCACTTCTGTAACTTCCCATATGCTTCTCTTGGCCCATGCTTCTGTCTGAAGTCAGACTTTTTCCTCTATTCCTTGGTCACTTACAAATCTGCTGTTGAATATTAAGTAGGAATTCATAATACGAGAAAGCTGCTTCTGTCCGATCCTCAATTAAATGCTGAAAAAAATCTGTTTTGGCAGGGTTCTCATCTCTGAAAGAAGGAAATGTATCGAGCAAAATCAACCTTAGAGCAAAAACATCCACTGCAAATTCAAACAGAGAGACAAGTTCTAATGACTTGCCTACTGTCATTTGGAATATAAATTCAGTCCGAAGATACTACAATTGCAAATAATTGAAAGCCTAGAAAAAAACCTGAAGCTTGCAATACACTATCAAACAACATTATCTTTTTAAGTACATAAAATGGTAGAAAAGTAGGTGAAATATAGCACTTAAAATATCTTACAGAAACACAAAAAAGAAAATATAAAACCAAATATTAAACCATCTACAGATTACTAATTTTACTTTAATTTTTTTTACATACATATAATAAAATTACAAAAGCTATACCAGAAACGAACCTGCTTAACACCATTGACCATAAGGGCATCCACCACAGTTCAGTACATTCCTAATATAAAAATATGCAACTAATTCCTACCAATAAAGCTATCAGCAACTGAATTTGCACTAGATTTAATGATAACTTTTATCACTAGACAGTTTTATAAACTGCACTTTATAAGCTGGGAAGGTGATGTTATTAATTTTCTTCCAAGACAGATATACTCACTTTTCATCAGTCTTAATTAGAAATTGTAAATACAATTTGCTAATAACAACTCAGTGCATAACAGAAATACTTACTTTATTACTTGAAGAACTGGACTTAAAGGTCTACTATCTCTAAGCCATGATATAAAAGATCGTGTCCTTTCTGAAGAAGGTGCATCCACCTCAGGAAGCTGTGTCTGGTTGAAGGTAATTGAAAGAAACCATCACCTTTTATTACCGAAGCTATTTAAGAAAACAAATCCTGAAAACTGTAACATAACTCAAGCCACAATTTCTGTTAAGAAATTACCAACCATAGATTTACATACACAGATGTTTTTCTTCAGCTCATAGGACAATACTTCATATTATCTGTGGTGCACTGCTATCTAAGAAGGAGTACATCTTTAACTTATACTGTTTTAAGTGCAAAAGATTTTTAGACAGCAAGGTCATCTTTTCAAAATGGTGCTTTTGCAGTATTCTTGCCTGTATCTTCTGTCAATCATGGTTCTACATGTTGCACATTGCATCATTGAAGAAACAAGAAGTAAAATCTGAATATTACATAAATATCAATGGAAAGATCCTACTGGACTATTGGCTTAGGGAATAAGCTGAAAAAAATAGATTTTAAGAGTTGAGCAATTTACTAAGCTAAATATATCACCTCTTCAGCCAATATAACACTTTAAGACAATCAACATAACATACTGCAATTTATTAAATAGTTACAGTAGTTCCACTGCTACCTTTGTAGAATGAGGACATAATTTAGAAGCCAAGACAACTTTATGTAAGTTTTTGTCTCATTTTCATTATAACAGATGCTATATAACCATTAGAAAAAATTATCATCCCAAGTTCTTCCTGGAAACGCTATTAACTAATACCACCAGCTGGTCATAGGGGATAGTTCTAAATTCTGATACATGCAAAATACAAAACTCTGAACAAGAAGTTCAGTTTTATAATAGTCTTATAGCTTACCACTCTTAACATGTGCTTGTCACTTTCCTCCTTGATACCATGCAACTGTAAGCAGAAAATATCTACCTATATGTTTCTAACATTTTTTGGTACTATTTGGATGTAACCATTTGTTTCTGAACTTTCCTAGAGCATCTTAAAAAGGTCCATCCTTACCTGCTAATTGTTGATCTTATGGAATCACTACTCACTGAAGAGGAGATTTCTCTTTAATTGCTGCTGTTTCATGCACTAGACTATAGGTACAGGTTATAACATAAAAACTCCTCCACCAAAACACATCCAAGGGTCTCTGATGTTCTCATAGCTGAAAGTTTCTCTTTTTAACATTGAATCAAGGCTTGGAAGCTGAGCAAAACTTTACTCTATCTGTTACTTACAGGCCTATTGTCATACCACAGATTTGGTATCTTACACAAGGTTCAGAGAACACAAAGCTTCTGAAAACTATGTCATCAATGAAGTAGCTCTAATCTTAATCATTAACACATCTGGATAGATAATTTTTGTATTCATCCTCTGAAATTACTTCCTATTCTTGTGAATGCAAATGTACTTCCATTAAAATAATAAAAGCAGTTGCCATACAGCAACTGTACGGCATTTCATGAATGATGCAATTTACATGTTTACATTCTTTCCTTGAAAACATCTGACATCTTCTATCTGGCTCCTATGAAGCTGACAAGAGGTTAGAAGGTACCTAACTAGAAAAAAAAAACCAACACAGAAATAAATAGATTTAATGCACGTTCCAAGTGTAAGTAGTATACAGTACAGCTCATTAAAATGCCTACCATTTTCTGTGGCACTGATGCATAGTTTGGGTATCCAAGGACATCTTTTATGAAGTTGTTATCACAGTTTTTTCCAATCCAAAGGTAAAAAATCTGTAAGATGTCAGAATCTGTTTTAGAAAAGGCTCTGCATACATTTTAAAGAAACAGACAAGCGGTGATGCAATAGGAATAGTGCCAGAACAGCAGCTTCCACATAAATGAATCATTTGAGTGTTCCAGCTGCAATTAATACATACATGTCAATATTCAAAAGTAAGTGTGTAAATAATCAGCACATTGGTAACACTTAGAGTAAAGCCATTAAATATAAAAAAAAATAAAGATATAATTCAAATACTGAAAGAATGAGGTTGCAGAACACACTTATAATGGAACAGTTAATGCAGTAACTTCCCATATTGCCTTCTTAAAAGAAAACCCTCAAATTATCTGAAGTCACACCACTCTGTTGGTTACTTCACACTGGCTTCCCAATCTATACAAATTGTAGTAAAGCATCAATTATCAAAGTAGTAATTATTTCAGAGGTCTGGAGAGAAAAGCTAGTTTTACATTCACACTCAGCCCTGAAGTGATTCAAGGTTAAAAGCACTTTCTAGATTGCCATTGGAGTAGAATAATGCTTTATCCAACTGAGTGTATTTTAGTGCAATTTCTCCAAATACCTTAAAACTGTATCTACAGATTTTGTTCACCCTCCAATTCCTTCTCACTTGCAACTCTTACATAACACAAGCTACAAATCATAAATCTACTCTTTGTGCGTAACTGAGAACGTTCCTGCATCAAGTGTTTTCTTAAATCCTCAAATATATGCCATTTAATAGCCATTAAAAGACATTTTGGAAAACAAAAATAGATTAATTCCAAAAACACACCTTGATGTGAAATCTTGGTATGCTTTGACCAATCTTGCATGAAAAAAAAATCAACCTTTATAGCCTCAAAGATAGTTCTCAGATCAAAAAATGTGAAAGCCTTTTACTGGAACACAGATTACTGTCAGGTTACCTGCTGATCCACAACACTGCTATTGCTGAGAGCTGACTGCTTTTAGTAACACAGCAGGCATTGCTTTTTGGGATTTTTTCCCTTGAGAAAATTTTAGAAAAAGGAATGCGTAAAATTTTAACTTACTGATCCACAATCCATAAGAAAAGCTCCTTCTCTTGTCAGTTTCTCTGCAGACAACTTCTGAAGGGGTGGCTGAGGAACAACTCTGTCATTTACATGTATTGTACTCTGTAACAAAAACCCAGTACTCAGTAACACTAGAATTTTACCTTTAAAGCGAAAATGAAACAGGAAAAACACTGATAATCTCTAGTAAAATTCTGAGGATTCTCATATAACAAAATATTATGTTAAGCCTAAAAATAACAAAATGATTATGTACATCAAACAGTTCTAGAATGTTACTTATTCTAAAGGCTACTTTAATATCTAAAACATAATAATGCAAGTTAATTTAAGCTGCTTATGTAACATTTTTGATGCTACAGATGTCAACATTTCAAAATAATTACTACTGTTGACACTTAAGTTTTCTACAAATAACCTCTGTTTTTTTCCCATTGCATTCAATTTCACTAGAAATGTTGCAAGAGCAGAAAACCATTGTGAGAGTAGAAAACCATTCTACTCCCTGTAAGGAAGGGTTCAGTATATTATTGCATTTAATCAACAGGAAGTACCCTGATTTAACACCTTGCTTGAAGAGATCCTTGGGTTTGTCCACAGAGCCCTATGACTGATCTGATTAAAGAATCTGGCTGTTTGCACTAACTTTATTTAAAAATAACCTGCCCTCCTCCCCAGCAATAAAACAAACAAAACCAATAATGATAATTTAAAAAAATCCCCATGAACACAACCTCCCCTAGTATTTTCAGACTGAAGCTGCCTCCACCTCCAATACAAAAACAGGCCAGATATCTCAAGAATCTATGAAGCATTCTGCAAATAATATAGGGAAAAAATAGTCTACCAACTAAGCACATCCTCAGGTGCTAAAAGATTATTTAAAAAAAAAATCACTATTTAAAATTTTCATACAACAATGCTATATTAGCAGCTTTGGGGATTTAGACATAGTTATGAAAATCAAGCTACTGAATTCCACTTGGAGAAGTCCTAGGCTTTACTCAATAGTCTCAAAAATCAAGTGTTAAAAGAAAAGAATCAGCAAAAACATTTAAAAGGAGTTCTGTAATGTACCACAGAATTTTTTAAAGAAATAAGTCATTGAAGAGCAGCCTTTGTCACAAATACTTTAAACCAAAGTAGTACTAAATGGCAGATTAATATTCTGTTATGATTTAAAATCCGGTTTGTCATTAATTTCAGTAAGTAAAATAATCTCTATTGTTTGTATCACTGTACTCAACTGATCTGAAAGCCTTTCCTAATAAAGGTGGATCTTCTAAAGACACTGCTGATTCTTTACAGCATAAACACACTGAGCACAGTGTTTCAATTTAAGTGCCACAAAAAGAACTTCACTAGGCCAGTTGAAATTGGTGTCTCAAAGACTGGTAGAGATGGAGTATAAATAAAAAGAGGAACTTCACTGAAGAATACTGGGTTTATACTCACTTATTTGAGTCTATGAAATAACTTAAAAGAAATTTTAAAACTACAAAAAGTTCAGGGGTTGTGCTGGACAATACAATACCACTACCAGAGAAACTACTCAGTTTATCATACAATCTTGTATCACTTAGAAACAAATACATATACTTTTCCAAAACTAGGGACTAAAAAACTCATCATATCTTACTTATAAACCCCCTTATTTTTGCAATTCTAACCAACTTTAACCTTAAATAAAATCCTATTAAAAAATGCGTCCATTTCCTAGGCTACCTCTATAGAGGATGAAATAATAAAACTTGTTTTTGTACATTAAGTACTTTCTCAGTCTGATCACAACCATCTAGAGTACAATTCTGTTTTATCCAAGTCTGAGAAACCACTGGAAGGTTGTTATTGTGGGTAACTGTATCTGATTCCTGTATATAAAACCTTGAAACATCCACCAGATACACTACACCCATTTACCATAGACAGTTCTAAATAATAAAAACACACTAATGATGTTTCCAAAACACACAGTTTACTTTCATTGTGCAAGAAAAAATTACAGAATTATTATGGTCATTGAAACAAGATGAAGCAAAACCACAGTTCTGCTCATATCACGCTACTGTACTTGCAACTCAGAACTTGAAAATAATGTTTTTCTTGATTTTTTATAACTTAGGGGAAATGCTCCATTTGCTTTACAATAACAACATAAAATTACTGCATCACAACACCAAATTTAATGGGTCATTAAAACTGGAAAGGGCCATAACCAGGCTTCATACATTACCTCATCAGTCAACTTGTCTATTCTGTACAAGTTGGGATGTATCATCTTCATCAAATGAACAAGAGGCAGGCTCTTCATCTGGCACATTGCATAGACACGATCATCCAAGCGTGTACTTGTGCCTGTTCTGAAGGCTTTCTGCAAGAGAACATTACTACTCAAACAAATCCTGTATTTTATACCACATGTAAGAATGCATTTCAGACTTTTCAAAGTGTCAAGCAAAGGTGACAAAGCTTTTGTAAAGAAATGTCTCTTATTGATAGAATCTTAATTACAGAGCTTGAGCAAAATGTTTAAAACATAATCCAGTTCCTCCTTAACTGATGGAGGATAAATTTCTCCCTCAGTTTGTCTAAAATTTGAATGCAACTGGGACAGCATTTCTCATTTTTATTCTTGACAAGTGACACTGGCCTGTGAAACTCACCAACACAAGCTATTACAGGAAAGAAACAAGACAAGTGGGTTCAGGCAAGGTACATATGTGCACAAGATTAACTCTGAATTTACAGCAGTATGAATTCAATGTTTGGGAAAAGCTGTGAAAGAGAAACAAACTTTCATGTTTTATAGGAGAAACTAGACTCTCATAGGATAAAATTTATTTATTAACTCTCTCCTACTGATTTTTTTAGATCTCCTTTGGAAGCAACTAGTACACAATTGCTGTGAGAAAGCAAAACAATTAAGTAAATATCACATTCTAACTAGTGGAGAATGTTTATGTTCAAAGTTCATATTCACTTCTACAACAAAGCTAAGGACATCACTCTCTCTGGTTTGCCACAAGCGTTTTGATTTTAGTTTCTTTGTATCCCAGGTTTTATTATTGTTAATAAAGATAATAAAAACCCCAA
>VWYI01014932.1:263-14426 GCA_013399455.1 Anthoscopus minutus
TTGGGCAATGCAGAATTATGATACTGCCATGAATTTTTCCCTTCCTCAGTGTCAGAAATTTTTACTTAAGACAGCGGTTCCCATCCTGCTACTTCTGCTTGAATATCAAATATTTGCAGACGCTGATGACATATTTCTAGATGCCTGCTGTGACCAACAGGTAGCTTTTCTGTGGCCTGCTGAGAAAAAAGAATATATACCAATGATGAATTTGTGAAGATTTTTGTAGTCTTCTACTAATTGGCTATGACTGTTCAATCGCTGGTGCCACATAACCATTCAGGAATTTCTTTGGCTTCCAGAAGAATGAGAAAATAACACACCCCTGTGGCTAAGACCACAGAGCACATGAGAAGTCTATTTATATTCCAGTCTGCTTTTTACTTATGCAAAGAGGGCATGAACTGCTTCTGCTATCAGCCTAACACCTTCCAGGAATAAACAATTATTTTGGGAATAGGAAAAACACTTACACGGCCCAAACAATCATAAATGAGATGAAAAATCATAAAAAACCCTTCATATGCTGCTTTTTACATTGCTACATAGCATTTTTCACCTCAGTTCCCATTATCAACATTCACAGTATCTATGGAACAGGTTAGAAAGCTTTAAAATAAGGTTTGCTAGAATCTCTAGTGATCATTACCTAACACATCTACTCCCAGTTGCTCATCCATCTCTAATTCCTATGTGCAAAGTTTGCAACTGAAAATTAAATACATACAGTATTTCTTTGCCAAGCTGCCTGACACTCATTCCTCAAGCTGTTTGCCTTTCATACAATTCAGAAAATCAAAGCTTTGATTGAATTCTTAATAGAAAAACATTAAAAATTCTCTTTAAATACTTTTTCATACTCATTAATAATCACTGAGTAATTCTGGTGTCTGAATGACAACAAGCAATATTTTAAGAGAGTTTGGCATTCTCATAAGATTAGAATGAGCTAATAAGCTATTAACAATAATACCATATTTTCAGAATTTCAAAAGAAGTCTTGTTTTATTAGTGGCAGGTGGAAGAAATAAAGGGACACAGACATTTACTAGAACCATTCTCACTCTGATATCAAAGAGGAAATTCCAAAATGCATTTTGGAATTTTGAATGCTATACTGTTGACACGCCTTTGAAATTTTAAAATCCCTATGGTTCTTAGAGGAAACCAGTTATCTTTTATGATCCATGGTGGTGATCTTATGAAGTAGAATTATCCTTTTAAAAAATAGGAATTTAGCTAGAGCTGTCAAAGCACAGTGAATTTTGAATCCATAACTGACATCTTTAAGCATCCAAGCATGCTGTCTGTACTGCAACATTAATTCCAGTAAGTTAAAGAATTCAGAGGTTTTCAAAGAATACAGAGAACAAGCCTGCTGTAGGTTGCACAGGTGGCCTTATCCAAGTTACATCAAGCAATAGAGTTCCTGTTTCTAAACCTTCTCAGTCATTAGTCTGTTGCTATATTCCTCTTAATTCAGTTATCACTAGTCAATTACTCTTTTCAGTCTTATCACAAACACTTATTCACTGGCCTCAAAAACAACAAAAAGCCAGACAAAAAAAGTCCTACACACTAAACCAAATACCCCACAAAACACATGCACGTCTTCAGGAGTACATTTAGAATAAAGTAGTTAGACACTGCCTTGAGGGATTTATTATTTTACCAGAGCAGAGCAGTGGGAGAGAAAAAACACAGTTCCTGGGGAACTGTGTATTAAATAGAAGTTACTCACCATCTGTACTTGAGTACTAGTTTTCAGTTTGAAAAATTCTGAGGGCTTGTTTCTTTACACGCTTTACAACGTCTGCCCGAAAATGATTAAGTATGTTTTTCTCTCCCATATTTTAAAACTTTATTGCTAAAGATTATATGAATAGACCCAGATAAATATGTACAGGGAAATTCTACATTGCTTGAGGCAGGAGACTGCAAATAAATAACTGCGAACCACTGTTTTGTGTTTGAAGAATAAGTTGTAAAGGAAGGTCTGCAAGGAACGATATTTTATTTTAGCATTGTAAGATCACCAGGTATGAAGAAATATGGAAGCAGTCTAAAGCTGAAGCTGACTTTTTATATTCCCTGCTTATTACTGTGGAGACAGGTAAATAATAATGTAATTAAGATTCAAGTTTCATATGTCTGTGAATCCTTACAACCTAGTCTGTCCCATCTTATTACACTTCACTGACCTTCACGGTATGAGGTAGAGAGAGATAGGAATGGGAGGGGGAGGGGAAAAGAAAGAGAGTGAGAAAGTTCCTAAAATTCAACTGCTTGTCCAATAGCACAAGATCATCAGTTGGTATTAGACTAACATCTCTGCAATTTGCATCCATTTTCAATTAAGCCATTTAACAGGATCTAAGAGATCAACCCTTAGATCTCCTTCCCTGACTAAACAAAGGTATCACTTGAGCAATAGCTCTTCTCTCAATTATATGCCAGCATACACTGGCAGAACCTCTCCAATATGAAGAATCTGGTCGGTAACCAGGTTACTTTATAAGCATTGAAGATTCTCACAATGACTAGAGCAGAAAATTCCAATTTACACAGAGCAATTTTCCAGGGGAAACTTTTGGACAAGGCTGTATTTTGAAAACTGTGCATTACTGTGGCTGTTCCAACTAAACGTGTGATATATATTTTTAACAAGTGCTATGAAAGCTTACAGTTTCTAAAATAAATTAAGTCATTTTAAAACCAAAATATGTTAATATTTAAAAACTAAACATGCAATTACTGTGGAAAAGTAGCATTCCAACTTCTACTTCTTTTAGGAGAACAGGTTTTATGGAGAACTACATCTTGGGAGAAAAACCCTAAAAGACTGGCCTAAAACAGACTAAGGCAGTTGGAGGATTACTGGAGACAGTTACAGTTTACAAGTTAAATGGAAGGAGAAAATGTAAATATACTGTTAGAATTTACTAAGTTTGATTTAAAAACCAAACAAACAACAAAATTACATATAACTCAACATTTTTCAAAATCAGTCAATAAAGATACGCTTTATGCTTTTCTTCTGGGAGATGCAAACACTGACAGGAATTAAAAAGACCAAAAACCCCAGACTGCTGGCTTATATGGGTGTTTCAATCAAAAAGATTCAAAGCCGCTCATTCATGCATTTGTTTTTTTTTGTTTTGAGGATGTGCTGGTTTTGCAATAATTGATTTTTGGTTAAGAGAGAAAAAATTAATGACAGAACCAGCACAAGGGTGTGATGTTTTTTGACTAAAGTTGTGTTAGTAGGCCTTATTCTGTATCTTTGCAGCATTTTTAACAGCTACACCAATGGAGAACCTACCTCATCCTTTAGATAAATAAAATGTCTTTTCCTGATGTGGACACAGAAATAAACTCTAAATATTGACAACAATAAACATAAATCTTCATAACTAGAGATATACTGTATGTAACACATCTGAAGTACTTTCAGCTTTGTAGTTGCATTATTTAAGTCAATAGTTGCTATATTCATTAAATTTCATTCATATGACAACAATGTTCTCCATAAAGGTATTTGAAGGGCAAGGTGTTATGCCATTAAGGTGTAATATAAATAGTATTTCTTCAGTACTGTCAGCATGACTCAAACAAACTTTAATCCATAAGTCTCAATTATTTTTTAACCTCATCTAGTGTGTATTGTGACCTGATGTAACAAACAAAAACATCCCTGGCCAAAGGCCAGTCTTCTACACTTCCTCTATTAATAGGCATTACTCTTTGTGTGGAGAATTTCTCAGAAAACTGTTTGAAGACACTGAAATGGATATCCTGAAAATTCATCAGAAAGGAAGTGATTAGGGGAAGCTGCCCTAAAGCATTCTATAAAGTTTACAGCTAAATTCACTGTTACTTTTCCCCAAGAAGTTAATGAGAGAAAATTTTGGATGCCACCTCTTCACAACAAGAAGCATCCACACAAAAGAATGTGAACACTGTAGACTAAAATACTCTTAAGAGCCTCAAAAAAACTCCACCACAAAATACAATCTGTTTTCTGCTTTGGGATTTCATTTTGTAAGCATAAAATCAATGTTTAAACTTTTTTTTTAATGTCTCCTCACAAAAGGGACAGCTCTCTTGCTTCATGCAATCACCAAGGGGTTAAATCTTTTTTGTTATTGTATGCTGGAACAAAAATTAGAGCTTTCAAATTTATATCTTTAAATAAAAGAAAAAAAATTAAAAATACAAGAACTAGCCTTGGGATTGCAATAAGTCAGTGGTTAGAACATGGGAACAGAAAATTACAATCAATGCCTTAAAAAACCACAAAAAATCCTTTAGACTTAAGTTTCCTCTCTAATTTAGCCTCTAGGTATCCTCTACTCTGAGAAGGGTGGCTAAGCCAAACTGATACACACATGTAACTGTTTATTCTCCCATCAAAACTCCATCCCTCATCTGACAAATATTCATCCTGGAAGCAAAAAACCTCTTGTAATTTCAATGGAATGGTTATTCTTCAACAGTATTCTAACTACTAAATTAACACTTGGTTAATTTAATCTCCATTTATCCTCTAAACTGACCACTGTTCCACGTAATATAAATATTTTCTGGAATTACGTGTTTCATCCATACATTATTTACAAATGCTCTGCATTCTGAAGTAATTATCAATAAACTTTCACAACATTCCAACAATATCCTCTGTTTTGTCATGCCACCTATTTTGGTTTTCTTTTTTTGGTTGTTATTCAAACTGCTATTGCCTCCTTTGTAGTGAATCAGTTTCTATAGAAACAGTTGTACATGCAAACCTGAGTTGAATCCACTAGCATGGAATAAAAAAATTATCATTTGATTGAACAGTCTGAATTGCTGGAATAACAAAATGTAAAACTTCACGTGTTGGCTAAAACTCACACCTTGCCTGGATTCAATGTGTGATGTAAATAGTGAAATGTTATAGGTTGGTAATAAAGAAACAAGTAGCAAGGTTTTAAGCATGCTTAATCCCATCTAATATATCATTGAATTGTGTATTTTATAGAATTGCTCTTCCAGTGAAAGGCTTTAAATGTAAAGATTTATTTCAAAGCAAAACTCTAGGTGATTCATCATTCTAATAATTTGTATTAATTTAAAGCTACTGGATCAATTTACTACAATAAATTGTCTTGTGTTGATAAAAAGCACTGCATTGGGTCAAAGTTACCAACATTAGGATGTCTAAATTTTCTTTCTGTGCTTTATATAAATTAAAGCAAGACCAGGCTGAGACTTTACAACTGATTTTTCACCAATTGCTTTCCTGGTTAATACATTAGATTTATTTTCCATTTTTTTTTTTTTATTTAACAGATAAGAGTAGTTATAAACAAATATAAAATGTACATACACCCCACAAAGAAAGTTTCATACATTTGTAGACTGTCTTATATTTCAGGGTTATAAAAATTCACAGTGAGTTGGCATCCATAATATGTTATAGTTGGTTTAAATAGGAATTGTAATGAGTGCCATCTTAGCTAGTTATGCTTTAACAACTAATTACTACAACACTGAAAAAAAAGGCTCTTAAAAGGTTGCTCCAGCCTAAATACCCATAATGTTTTTTACAGGTGACAGAAGGCTTTCAAACAGCCAAAATCAGAGCTGACAGCTCACCTTTCATCAAGAACCATGCTAATGAGTTTTGATGTCATTTCTGTGTGCACTGCAGGCCCCAGCTCCTCCAAAAACTGCTGTTCTGATCTCCTCAGTTTTCAGCCAGCGCTGTTCCACCATTTAAATATCCAAGCCAAGTTGAAGTTTTTTAAACGTATTAGAGTATTTATTTCACTCAAGAGCTACTCAGAGTGAGACTATTAATTACTATTATTTGTGTTCAACTCAAAGGAAAAATGTTCCAGTGGTTTCAAAAAGCTTTGAATCAGGCCCAAAGGGCTTAAAATTGGATCTAATTTATTCCTGGACTTTACTGACCCTCTGCACAGTATGGAATTTAACCTATCTCAAAATTACTAATTAAGTGGGCTAAGAATATATTTTTAATGACTTTTTAAATTTGAACTGGAGTGAAAAAATGCATCTGTAACATTTGTAAGATTTTCTGAAAACTTTTCTGGATATATATTATGGTCTATGCATTTGTAAATTATTTTTATTTTTTTCACACCCGTCAGTTATTTCTGAAGCAGTAGATGATACTGATTAGTATATGCTGATTAAAGAATACATTTACGTGACAATGACTTTAAATTTTAAGATAAGGCAAACTGATAAAAATAGAAGGGCATAATTCAGGGAACAATTATCCACCTCAAGTGAAGGAGTTCTCCAGACTTAATTACAAAAATGTACAGAATGCATTACTGTCAATTACAGCACACCCTGTGCAATTCATTAAAGCCCTCTCCCTGTGCAGAAGTGACAAATACTTCATTATGCCCTGGAGAAATAAGGAAGAACAAAAAGGAGTAATGTCAAATGAAAAAGGGACTGATCTGTTCCTAACACAGAAGTATATTTTATACATTTTATATGTATATATTAAGGAATCTGGACAAAAGGGATAAAGCTAGAAGAGGAAAGACTGCCTAAGGAGAGGTCTAATTTGTTTACAGAGTAGTTAGGATGGAGATTTACTATGGTAATTAAGCTATTATTCAATGACAAAATGAAAAAAAAGAAGCAATTACTAAAGACACCCCACTGACACTTGGCCTGAAAAGATACATACCTTGCCAAGAATGGAAAAGGTAAAACAAACAGCAAAAGAAATTTTAAAAAAGGTTTTTACTTAAAACCAAATGAACCAAGTCAGACCTGTCATCAAGTCATTTTCACTTTCCAGATCTTCTCCATATTCTTCTTCTACTGGATTGAAATATCTCTCACATTTCCCATACACAGAAATAGAGACACCTTGAAACAGTTCAGAAGAATCTTCCTCTTTTCTCTGCAACTCTTTGAATATTCAGTTTCATTACTAGTACTGTTTTGAAACACAAATTAAAATAATAATATTTGAGGTAATATTCATGTTGTGCTACAGAGTAGTTGTATTCTCATTAACATTTCTGTGGTTCTTGATCCAGGGACAGAAACTTTAAATTTGCAACAGAGACCTCTTTTTAGTGTATATCTTTCATATGCCTTAGCTAAATTCCAAGTACAGTCAATTACAGCAAAATGTAGTCTATTAATACAAAGATGAGATTTTCCACTTGTTCTAAAATATGCCCAATGTCACTGCAAAGTTAATCTAGGTAAATTTACACCAGCATCTTCCAAGTTAGCAAACAGCAGGCACTCATCCAGCCCAGCACTGAAGTCATATTGTATCAGAGGTAAGTCCCGTGTGAAAACCATGATTCAGTGTAGGAAACCCCTGATCTCAAGTCCTTCTGCTTTAAGCCTGCCTTGATAGTTATACACCTTACTGTCTGTTACAAAACTTAAAAATTAGTATTGATTGCTTATAATTATTTGCCTGTTACGACTTAAAGTAGTAAAACTTAGAAGTTCTTTATTTTCTCATCCTTTTGCACTTCAGTTTTTTTCTCCCAAAGCTATTCTATGTTTTGCAATACCCTTCTCAGACAAGTGATAATTATTTCCTATACAGATTTATGCATAACCTGCTTATTTTTAGTAATTAACCTCAATACATTGCTATGCGGATAAAGGACGAACGGTACGTTTCCTAACTTGCTTGTCACATGCAAACATGTCAGCTAAATTCCAATTAAAGGCTCAGCTTAATTAGACAGGGAATTACATATGAGTACCTAACTGCTATGCCACCATGGAGGAACTTTTCCTCCTTTTAGACATTCCAAAATATATCAAAATGTAAATCAAAACAAATCACATGTATGGTGGTGGTGGTTTAGATCCACTCAACTGGGCCCCCAAGGAGAGGAAGGAAGATGCTGCAGCTGATCAGTTCCATGACAGATAAGGATAGTCATATTCATCAAAACCACTAAAATACTGCAAAATAGCCAGGCCAGGTATAAATCCTTGGTTTCTACACCATGCTAGTTATTTTGACCATGCCACAGGTCAGGATTCAGCATCCCACCTTCATCAAAATTTCTGTGGCAACTGCACTTCAGCCCCACATGTGGATATTAGAAGTAACTGACATACAGACCACTCCTGGAAATTTTCTTTCTCTTGTCTCACTCACATTAAGACTGCTCAGAGGATCAGAAGCACAACAGGGGTCTGCATTTTCAGCTTTACTGATTGTAACACAGATGCACAGCCTTTGAATGCTAGTGAACAGACAGGAATCTAAATTTAAAAAAGAAAAAGATGGGGTCACATCATTTTTCTTAGGTGACTATTGTGAATGCATTCACCTAAGTTCAACCACATTCTTTCTCTCTATACTTTTTTCTTCTGATCTAGGCATGACTCAGATTTATCTGGAGCATTGTAAGACCACAGGTGATTCTTTCATCACAAGAAAAGCTGAGACTGAACTACTTAATTAGCTCATAATTAGTAAGAACTTAATAAAAATGAATGAGCACAAATGTCTGACAGAGAAGGAATACATTGCTGAATTTAAAGTATATCAAGGGTATCACTTATTTGTCACAGCACAAGTTCTGCTGTAATGCTGTGGTAGATGTCATATTTCAGCACAATTGACAAACAATTCAAAACAAGAGCAATTGGTTCCTTTATTTGCCACAGTTCAATCATTTCATATTCTAGGGCCATATACACATAGTTCTAGAATAAATTGTCTCCTATAAAATCAACATCCAGGACTATTTTAATAAGCAACAATTTATGAACAACTCAAATTGCTTATCTGTGGTAAAACTTGACAAAAGCCAGAGTGGCTTCATTTTTCTACCATCTTCCAAGAACAACTGTATCATTAAAATATCCAAATTGAAGTTAGTCAAATCTGTTTAATAATTTATTCCAGGATTTTTAATTTTTTTACAAATTACTATTAGAGATAAATTATTTTCATTATGTTTAAACTAACTAAGAGTTATCAGAAATGACTCAGCCTCACTGATTTATATTTACTGAAATTTAAATTCATAAGGATTAGAAAAATGAATGTGTTGTATGTTAATCTGTAACAGTTGTGTTAATACAGTGCTCCACAACAAGGGGTATAGACTAGGGGTATAATTCTGAAAATAGTCTATATTTAGTGGTCTGATGGTAACTCAAGGAATTTTTTTTTTTTAATTGAAAGTATATTTCCTCTTGGAAACAAAGAGCTTCTGTGCTTTAGAAAAATCATATATATGCTTTTTCCCCCCCATCTCTGTTCAGGTATATTATTTATTCCTTTTAACAGTGATTACAGATATATACAACTCTAAGTCTTAAAAGACCTGGCTGAAAGGTATGTGAATTTATACGAGCATTTGTTGCAATACATATTACTGTGGGACGTTGGGTAGATGATCAAAGTGGTTCACCTATGAGATAAAACAATCTTTGCTAGTGGAAAAAGCAATCAAATTTGTAGTAACTTAGTTTCTTAGTCAGAAAGGCTGATCTAGCATGAGAAAAATAAGAGAAAGAGAATCAAGAGAAATCTTTGCATTGTCCTAATCTTGCCAAGGCAGAGAAGATGTTAAAAAACTATTTTATTTGGTCAGAAAAATAATCATGTATTACCAGTAAAACACAGTTTATTCTTGCCGAATGCACCGTGACACATACAGTATTTCCTGTACCAAGTTAAAACCAGTCACTCTCACGCATGAGTTTAGAAGTATAGACAGTTTAATTTTAGGCAATACCTTCTGTTACTGTTTAATTCCTTTGTTTTCCCCATCCAGCACTACTCCAGCTGCCTTCTCATTCTATCAAGAACTGGAAGACGCTCCTTCCATGCTTTAGTTAGACAATTAGAGTTTTACTGTTTCATTGATTAAACTATGAGGCTATTCACAAAATAGCATGAACCAATGCAGCTAGTCATAATTTCTACTTTATGATAATGTTTGTCTCCCAGAACAATCCTCTACTTTCAAGTACAAGTAAGATTTTGCTCAACTTGGAGACTACTTGCTATTCAACCTGTTTTTTTCCCTGAAGAGTACTGCAACACACAGTGTAGTTGAAGCAGAAGATCTGATCTCACTCTGCAGAACTATTGAAATGTCCTTCCTTTGTGCACCTTGCATTACTGGTTGTCTGTAAGAGTACAAACATTTGTGGCCCCAGCATCTGATTTTCATGCAGAATGAAAAGTGAAAGCAGCACATGAAAAGAATTTCACCACTGAAAAGAATATGCATAGCAGAAAGTCTTGTTAGATCATCTTGTAGATGTCACCTGTGTCCCTCACCAAAGGTAATGAAAATCTTTCTACTGACTTGTATGACATTTCAATGTAATCTTGAACAAAACTGTGAAGATAACTGTTTAAAAATCACAGAACTGTAGAACATTTAGTCTATTAAATATCTTTGAGATCATCAAGCTCTACTTCAGTTGCACTAAGGTTGACAATTTGCTTATCTTTACCATTGACCTACTCAGTCTGCCCACCTTGACTTCCAGACTACCACTGCTGACTTTTCCTTGAAAGTTAAAAGATTCTGCACCTTTTCAGGAGTGTGAAGGGGAAGTATCTCTTTAAAAAATTAAATACAGGGACATTCTTTGGGAGTATGATTGTCTATCTTTCCACTCATGTCGAACACAAGTTGGCAAGTTTAAGTAGAATTTTTTGCTATCGATTAGTGCAACAATATCAGGGTGTGGGAGGAGAAGGTGGAATGGCACATGGAGATATGGGGTCACACACATGCACACTTTAAAATAAAGTATACTTTAGGCCTGTACTTGATATGTTCAGTAACAATGTCAGGTTTGAAGGAATATTAGGAAAGAGGAGCAAAAAATAGTGGCATTGTGAATACAGGAACAGGAATTCTTGATCTAATGAAGGCAAAAGGGTTGAAAGGCATAAAGGCATCATGATTTTTATGCAGGTATCTCATGTACCCATAGATAAGTTCATCATTTTCAGTGAAAATTTTTTCCTTCAAGAGATGCAAAAGCAGAGGCCATCTGATAATTTTTCTGTTTATATACATTTATTACCCATCAAAAATATTTCTGCTTTGTTATGTTGCTGATCATAGTCCACCAAAGAATCTAAGCAGAGAAGCTCAATGTGCCAAATTTGTACCGTAAGTCTACACCTAGGAAAACATTTTTACTTGTTACAAAGAAAAGCAAAGGAGCCAAGATGCTATTAAATCACTAAGGCATATTACAAATAGTCATGTCAGTAATGTATTTTTATGATGCAAAGAACACTGAGCAACAGTTAGGCTAAACTATGACTTGTTCATTAAATGATGGATTTTGTTCTATTAATTATATGAAACATTCTCTAGACAGACATGTTAATCAGTTTGGTTAACAGTGAGAATTTTTATTAAAAAACTACAATTCAGCTTGCAGAATATATTTGACATGGTTAAATTTATTCAGAAAGTAAAATATGCTTTCCTCTCTCATATGTAGTGTGACCTATTTTATATTAAATTGAGAATGTTTAGACTTCAGAAAGGATAAAGAAGAGAACCCTAAATCAGTACAATATGAAAAAAAAATCACATTGAATATTTATCAGGGAAAATTATTTCTTCCCCAAATGAACACAGAATTTCTAAAGGGGATTAGGAAGCGTTATGGGAGAAATATTGCAAATGCATTAATTGAACACAAATGTGCCCTTTACTTCTTGACACTTCATTTGGAAAACACCAAGTAGGTATTAATTAAGATAACAAGTGACCCATACTTTTAATCTTTTGCTTTAATGACTGATGAAAATTTATAAACTTTAATGCTACTTCTTCACTGATGCAGAGCTAAATATACAAGAGAATAACACAGACCTAATTTAACTAGTAAAAATTTTCACTTTTGATTTTAATGTATACCTCAGAAACAGAGGCAAAAATTCAAGTATTCCTTGATTCCTTTCCTTTGGGGAATCTCACTGGGAAGCAGAAGACAATTTGTCAGTTTTATGAAAGAATGTCAGCTCATGACAGGCAAGAGATCTGCATTGTGTGTAGGAGCTAGTATGCCTAAGAACATCTGTACCAAAATGAAGTCTCTACATTTATCTGGTTAATTTTTCCATTTAGAAAGCAGGGTCCTATCTCCCTTCTAATTGCAGAATTAATAAAATAAAAATGAACGCTTGCTTATCATTTAAAAAGTATGTACCAGCTATTTCTACATATAACCTTTACTCCTTTGTCATTGACATAAGGTTATTATGTATCTCTAGGAATGACAGGAATAAATTACCCCTCCTGCAATCTGAGAAATTCAGTTGTGCATTTCCTTTAAAGAACATAAAGCAAGACTTAAATTGATAACAGCTATGCCTACATTTTTCAAAATGTTTACTTCAAACAACAACAAATCAGATAATACCAAGTATTTTTCCACTGTTTGTATTGTGGTATCAGCTACATTTCTAAGGACTAAAGTTTCTGAAATGGAATAGAACACCATGGTTATAGAGTTCTCTTAGCTTGAAAGAAGGTGAGCAAGCCATTTTGGCAGCAGATCAGTATAAAATGACTCAAAAATAAGCTTCATTTCCTTGTATACTATAGTTTAGTAGTCATCAGTTTATTGAGAATTATTACTGGCTCTCTAGACAGCTAGTTCACAGCATAGCTCTCCACTTCAAAATTCACTGCTTTAATTAAGTGCCCACTGACCCCGATCCCCAAAATACATCCTATTTTGCATTTACCTTTTTATTCAAAGCAATGGAACAAAATTTGGGTTCCACCTTATTTCAGTGCTGAAATGTTTGAGTACTATAACACTGCCCAAAAGCAGAAAGGTTCTAAACCAGAAGTTGAGTACTATAACACTGCCCAAAAGCAGAAAGGTTCTAAACCAGAAGTTGAGTACTATAACACTGCCCAAAAGCAGAAAGGTTCTAAACCAGAAGTTGAGTACTATAACACTGCCCAAAAGCAGAAAGGTTCTAAACTTCTAGTTTTTCATATGGAGAATTTATTTTATTTTGTATTTATTTAGGGAAGGCATGGGCAGATGAGAAATTAAAAATAAAAAAAAATATAATACTTTTGTAAACCTCAGTTACCTAACTGTTGGTAGAAATGGTGTCTTATCTTTAAGAGGCTCTTAGATGTTGCTGAGCATGGAATGGCTGAAGCAAGTGAACATTAGCATTTCCCATTGCCCTTTTCATGACGTCCACTATCAGCATTAGCTCCAGGAAAACAGTCACATACCATATTAAACCATCACAGGCTACATTTGTAAGTAATTTGGCAAATGGCTGGTCTCTGAAGACCTTTGCCTGAATTTCTCTGTCATTTGCATATTGCTAATAATTATATTCAGCACGGAAGTTTTCTTTGCAATTAGTTCTTTTAAGTGCATCAGAGCTTTAGAAGACATATATTCATTTGACAGTCTTCTAATTGCTTTTTATGTTGTCATATTTAAAGCAAAGTAGCTTTATGATCTTAAACCTTTAAAACATTTTAATTTTTCTGAGAACTTGATATTAAAGGGCTGAGAATCTGTGGTCAGATTAAACCAGTGTAACTAATTTGAAGACACATGAAGTCTTCGCAATGCATCAGTTCTGTCAGTGAGGCATTTTTCCTCTTTACAAGACTACACAAAAATATGACAAACTATATCTTGTCCTATGAGAGTAAAGATTTTCTTCATACTTACTACTTTCATGGTTACTGTCTAGACCAGGCTAGCCAGATCACTATAGGAAATTCATTACACATAGAGAATCAAGGGTCTAAAAGAATTAAAGGGTTAAGAACTTATCTAGGAGGATAGAAGCAATATATTGTGCTGGTTTGACCTGAGTTGGTATTGGGGAGGAAGGAAAGGAAAGACATCCCCGGAAAAAGTTCTCCTGAAAGAGGCTCTTAGGAATTTCAGAGAGAGCCAATGGCATTCCAGTTCTGAGAACTGACAGCTTTATAAGCAATTCAGCGTTGAGTTCCACCCCCGTGAATACCATTGTGAAGCTCGGGAAACTCTGAACTGGCCCTTTTGGGTTTCCGGCGGCTGAGGGTGACAGAGCTGTGAGTGCAGGGAGGCCCGGCCCGACCCGGGCCAGGCCAGGCCTGGGCCGGGCTGCCGCCGGGGCCGAGCCGA
>VWYI01014933.1:4068-71032 GCA_013399455.1 Anthoscopus minutus
AGGTCCCACCCAGACATGGCCCTGTCTCTGGCCATGCCTCCCCATCTCCTCCTTGCTGCTAATACTAGTGTGTACACAGAGATATGCAGTCAAATTTAAGGCCAGACTGAGCTAAACAATAACCCAGGAAAAAACCTCCAGACAACCAAAGAGGCAAAAAAAGAGCCCAGGCTGTCTCCATGACCTCTAGTGCTAATGTAGAAGGCAGAACAGGGTGGGATGGTGCACAGAAGGCAGCAGCTTTCAGCACTAGCATAGATTCAGATCATTAAAACCTATAGTAAAACCATACATTACCAGCTGGTGAGCTCTGTGAAGTGTTTAATGGACAAAAGAGTTTAGAGAAGAAATGGTCAGGCTTAGGCACTGTGAGTTCATGGTGCTGACACTTGCAAAGCCATGGAGTCAGAGTAAGGCTGAACATCATCGTGGACACTGCCCCATCGCAGGGCAGGTGTGGTTCTGGGCCGTGGTGGCATGGCCACATAGGGAAAGATGAAGAAAGATGGTTTGGTTTTTTTACATCAATGTGAATGTGCTTCATATAGATGGTTTACTAAAGCCATACAGCTTCTTCATCTGCTGATAACAGACTTTGATGTCTTCTTGCTCTGAGAGAGGGCACAGGCCCGTGCCTTTTGAAGGTAATGGGCATCTTTTCATGGCCTGTAGGGATGATCCAGTCTGAAATTTGCCCGAGTGCTGGCAAAATCTCAGAGTCCCTAATTAAAAATTTGTTGATTTATAAATTATGCTATTAAATAAGATTTAAATAAAAGTCCTGCTTTATAATTTGCTTAATTTTATTATGACAGAATTTGATGCTCCAGCCTAATATATCCAGCTGGAAGGCTTACATTAGTTTACATAGCTGTGTTATATGTGCTCTCATGCAAGGAATAGAAATCACACTATATTTTTATACAGACTACATTCACAATTATACGATTGTAAAATTACATATTCCAAATGAAATAGATACTCTATACTTAGAGCATGGTTTTACCAGAATCCCAAATAATAAAGTACTGAAGAAATGGCTTGAAGCCTCTCAGCTGTAATTTGAGCTTTGCTGAGCAGATTTGAACTCCATTCACATAACTGAATGTAGGTGGAACAAATAAAATAAAAATACAGTGCAGACTCAATTTCTGGAGAATTGAGTGTTTAGAAATCAGCTGTATCCCTAAGGTGGTTCTTCATCCAAATTTACCACATTGTTATAACTAAACTGAAAGGAATTATATAACAAGTTAAGTTTTACTCCTCTGACAGATCTGAAGTCTAACAGGAAGTTCCATATCTAAATGGAGAGCCAAAATGACTGCAATTAACATTTAAATATTTCCAATTCTGAACTACTTTGGATTCACCAGAATAATGGCCAAAAGCCTGGATACCTTACTAAAATCTTCTTTGGCCTTCCTTGTAGGTATAATGCTGTCCAAAGTATTTCTGGGACAGATGGAACAGACAGATTCTTTATCTTTGCATTACCTGTCTCTGCATCAGAGCTCTCCACTGGCTTCTCAGTAAGGAGGGACTTATTTTCATTAAGGGGCTAATTTCATTGCTCTGTAGCTTCTTAAAGGATCTGCAAAGAAAGTGAGATCTGTAGATTGCTGAAGAATCACATGCTTGGTTAAAACAAATTTTTTTTTATTAGTTTTGAGGATGGGAATATGTGATGGTTATGGAAGATTGGTTCTGCTTTCTTATTTAAGAGTAATCTTCCTTCTTTTCATATAGTTTATGTTTGCAAAAAATTCATTCATTGTTTTAGAAAAAGAGATAACTGAAAGTTGTCAGACTAAATTTTTCCTGGATTATTAACCTGACGGAAAACTCTCCTGGAAAATCTGTTCAACTTTTCTTAGCTCATACTAAAAAAAATACTGAATTACTGCACACCTAAATCCTGTATACTTTTGTACTTTTGCATGTGAAAAACATTACTACAGTTTTAGAGCTGATCATACTGAGATTTTCAGAGCACAGCAAGTTTCACTCGTCATTTTGTTGCCAACAAAGAGCTTACCACTCTGCAAAACTTGAAGTGGGAGTGAGACAATTATGCTGCCCATTTCTCCACTCTCAGTGTGGCCAACTTGTCATCATATCTAGAATGTAGATACATGCTGGATACAGTTTTGGTGCAGTTATCCTAAGGATAATCTGTGCAAATGTGGCAGCTTGATAATAAGTTATGCTTTTGGAATATGCATAGTAGGAGTAGAACAGGGACCAGCACAGTCCTTTCCCTCTGTTGGTTGTGTGAGTCTCATGAGAGGATTTGAACTTTACTTGAGTGGCATCTGTGATCTTCCACCGTGGAGCAAATCCATCATCTGCTGGTTTGTGACCCATAATTAAGGGCTGTTTAGACATAGTCAAGAGAGGGGGTGAAGCTGTGGGACATGACTGATTGGGAAAGATCAAAGAGCTGATTAATGCTTTTTGGCATCTGGAGAGTATGTGCTGGAAATACTCATTTGATTATTCACTACTGCTTACAGCAGTAAGGGAATTCTGCACACTGAAATCACTTCAAAATTCTGTGTGTTTTACCTGAAAAAGACTACAATATCTGTCCCCTATAACTGGTTGTGCATCCAGGAGTACGTGGGATATAACCAGGGAATTGGAATGATACCATGCTACTCCTGTTAGCCAAATGCCAGTGACAAGGTAGAAAGCAACAATATATAAAAGAAAACAGCAGTAATATTTAGTGTTGTGTTGTAAATACAAGAGATTTAACTGTTCACAAACACAAAACGTGGTTTATTATGATTATGACTTTCCTACCTGCATTTATCTTTCCTTGTCTGATTGCATCCTGCTCATATTCTTTCTTATTCTCACTGCCTTCTTTCCTCCTTTTCTTAGGCAAAGCTTGGAGATGAAATTCTTGACTACAGGGACTTGGCTGCTCTTCCTAAAAATAAAGCCATCTATAACATTGACCGCCCAGATATGATCTCCTATTCTCCATATATCAGTTACTCTTCAGATGACAGGCATAGTTATGGGGAGGTACTGAAACATGGGTATTTTTTTTACTATGAGTTTCAGGTTTTATGAGCATCATTGAACATGTTGCCCATAACTATTAACATGTGCATAACTTCTATTTTAAAAGTGTAACTTTTATATCTCTAGTTCATTGAGTCATGTCATCCATTCATTCACAATGCCTTTCAAAAAAAAAAGAAAAAGAGAACAACCAAACCCAAGATGTTCATTTCATTTCATTGCTTTTTTTGATAATTTTTTAGAGATGACATGTAATTAAAATGTTTATCCATGGGAAGAGTTCTGCATGCAGTAGGAAACAGGAGCCATTGCTAATTATAATGCAAAAATGAGAAGCAAAGCCAAATATCTTTCATGTTGTGTTTTGGTTTTTTTTTTAATCAAAGTGTACCATGTTATTTTGGTAACACAACAATGGTATCACTTTCCTGTGTACAAATTTCTTTCAACTGTCCCTTACTCAACTTCATCCTCATGTCATGCATGCACTTCAACCTTTTCATATGCAGAGCTGATATGATACAGTTTGTGCTAATGAAATTTAATTTAACATGATACTAACATACTAATAACTAATACTAATTCTAGGCTTTGTGAAAAATACTGGTAAATAACTCCTGTCATGCAAGTTAGCTTTTCTTCTATGAACATATCTGCATTTCATTTGACTTTCTTATTGCTTTTATAATTTTATCTACACTTTTACAAATTAAACCTTTACAATATGCTAGATACGAGCAAGATCTAGTCTAGCATGGAAGTCTGCTTTGTTCTCTCCAGGTATAAGTGAATGGACAGAAATAAATGCTATAATTAATAGTCATGATATTTATAGTAGTCCTAGTCATGTTATCACTTGCACCTTTTACACTTAATCAGTACCACTAAGGCTCAGCACCACTGTCATGAGAAGTGCAGTGCCTGTGTTAGCTTTTGCAGATTTTCTTCCTCTCTGCACAGTGCTGAACCATGGTAGTTCCATTGTAAGGTATTCAAAACTAATTAAATTGTTTTGGTAAAGGGTTTAAATGGTATTCAGGTTTCTGATTTCACAAAGTCAAAAGCTCCTGCCTCACCCTGAACCTGTGGAGCATAATCACTTCCTTTCTGTGTCCAAATTTGTTGGTGCTAATGATGGTTGTGACCCTCCTCAAGTGCCTGGTGATATCCAGACTTGGAAGAGGTGCACAGACCAAACGTGGACTGTGTTTGCAATATTTCCAGGTGCTCTAAATATTTATTATCCTTGATATTACCAGGGGTTAAAAAAAAAATCCTGTCTCCCAAATTTCAGCATATTGGCTTCTTACCTGCAGCTGCAATACTTTCAGTCAATTTACTCAACTAACCAAACAGTGCTTGGTTTGGAAAGGAAAATGAACAGCAAATTGTCAAATTACATGATGTTTGGTTGAAAATAAATAGTGCAGATGTTTTTCTTTCCCTTAAAACGGTCAGTTCTAGTCCTGATTGTGGAGGTCCTTCGATGCAGATTTCATTAGGGCTTGTGTGTTTCAGGCAGTTACTTTAACTGGGAGTTCCCTATTGCCCTTCTCTGTGGCACAGGACTAGCCTCACCAGACCTAAGGATTTTGTAGTAGAGAAATCACTCAAAGACTAATATGAAATTATTTATATATTAGTCCTCATGTACTTAATTAAAAAAATATAATAAGAAAAAATTGCTCTAACTTAATTGACAGGTGTTTTTCCTGACTGTATCATGTGTTATACATGGATGGTGATATTTTAAGATTGATTCTTCTCACTAGTAACATCATGCATGAATTTCTATCACTAATTTGTTGTGTGTTGCTGTTTGCAGTCACCTCAGTTGCTCTCTCCAACACCTACTGAGGTAATCCCCAATGCCTTTGTTCTCCTATTCTGACCCATTTTATGATACATAAACCTGGCCACATTGATAACCAGCAGTGTCTGAAATGTGGGGTTTACCCCTTGCCTCTACAGTGCACAGGGTTTATAATTTATGATTTTCAGTGTTACTTGTGTTCAATATGTGCTCTGCTTCTGGATTGTCATCTGTATGCATCTATCTCCACTGTCATCCATGTTTCTGCCTTCCAAAATAAAGGTTGTATGGTGGTCACTTCTTCAAATACTACTAAATAAATTATATTGGGAAATATGATTTATGTTCACATTTAAAGCTGCCAGTGTGAGCTGATCTGAATTAATGCTCAGCATAGATTTCTTTTTTTCTTCTCATTTTTTATTCCACAAATAGTTAAACTACTTATACTATTTGTGTACACATACTTTTAAATCATTTGCACACACATGAACTTCTAAGTCTCTGTATTTTGATGTGCATTAGTTAAGCTAGTCATTGTTTCAAGAAAAATCACTTTGGAAACAGTGAAAATATTTCATGTCTTTTCCTAGATAGTAACTCAATTACATTTCATGGGTTTGCCTAATTTCTCCATTATCCCAATTTTATGTACTGCAAAATTTTGGTAATCATGGAGAATTAAGGACTGCAAATCACTTTAAGAATTGGTTAACAGAGAAGTTAACCAGTAGAGATGTTATTTATTGATAATTTAAAATTAAAAGCATATTTTATGTAATATATGGTTACATGAACTAGGTCAACTGTCCCCTGCAGAGACACAAGGTACACAAAGGTAAGGTCTGAAACAATATGAAAACTTGGTATTTTGGAAGACTATAATAATAACCTTTAAATTCAGTTATCAAACTGCCAATATTAAGTTCCAAAAGTCATGTGGAGGTTGGGACTGCCATGATTTGTGTACACTCCCATGTTATCCAGCTTCTCTGTGCTTGCTGTCTCTTTTTAAGGAGTCTATGATCAAATGCTTGGGCATCATCATCTGCAAATTTGTCACCAGTTTTTGTTGCAGTGATTTTTGTTAGAGGGGAGTTTCGCTGTCATACAATTGGACACATCACAGACCATTAGCTGACACTTATATGATATTTAAATATCATTACAAGACTTTGTAGAGCCATTGCAATACTGCTGGTAATTCTCTTCACAAAGGTTAGAGTGGGTATTACACAATGTAGGTACATTGGGAAGCAAACATCTCAAGCTGGACGTAGAGGAGCTGGTGGCAGAATGCCCACAGAACAATGCACGCTTGGAAGGCATCAGTTGTTCTTTGCTTTTTGTTAATTACTTCTCAACTTGATGCTAAAGCAATAATGCTGCTGGCCACTATACTAAACTGATTTTCCACTTTGGAAAATGCAGCTGGTTCGTGTGGAGTGACGTTGAAGGGATGGAACATATCTTGTCAACAGGAAAAACCTGATGATGTGAGAATATTGTCCATCTCTGTTGTCTCTTGACTCTCTGTAGAGTCAAGGATAGTCCCAAAGAAGCCAGATTCATCTAAGGATGAATGTATGGATATAATCAAGTTGTTCTGATAGGAATTTGGGGGATGATGGTGGGGCTAAGTAGGATGTATGGTTTGTGTAAATTGTGAATGATCCAGTGAGAATCATGCAGATGCCAAAAGCATCCCCATATTCATAATAAGTGACTGACACTTGATACAGTAGAGCTTGTTTTCATGCTTTTCTACTGGCATAGGAGAGGGGAAGCATTTTTTGGGTATGATTTTCCATAAAAGAGCATCTGCAGGTTACCTCTTTTTGTTCTAATATGAAGGTTAACTCAAGCCAGTTCTCACATGTCTTAAAAAAGGGGAAAGTTGAATTTGTTTTTATAGCTAGTTTACATGAAATCACTTCCCCATCTATTTCAATCAGTAGTGCTTTTATTGCTAAGAAAAACCTACTTGCAAATTGCAGTTGCAGTTTAACTAGCTGTTGAAAATCAGAGGCTTGTTGTGTCTGCATGATGGTGCAGTATTAATGCTAATGCTACCTGAGTGTTAATATTGGGTTTCTTAGGGTAATGACCATGTTACAGTGTGGCACACTGGGCAATACATACACAGTCAGTTTAATGATGTAGTGAAACCAGCAAATGCTGATTTTTGTGTTGTCTGTAACCATTATGTATCTATTCATATGGGAACAAAGTGACCATAATACTGTCATGCTGACCTGAGCTCATCTTCCACCCACTTTTATTTGTTCAGGACATTACTCTGTCCTGAAACAACTCTTGTACAGTTCTTTTCAAATTAAATTGTAATTTTAAATTTATGTCTGTGCAGACTTTCCTGGCAACATGGCTGTTCTCTGGTACTTGGCAGAGCTCTTCCAGTCACACTGTGGGTGGAGGTGCTGAAAGCCACCTCGTTTCATTAGGATTGCACGGAACCTTAGGACAGCATCAACTCCCATCCACACTGCACAGAAACACACGAGATGGCATCTTCTGCCTGTTTGAGAAGTGACATCTCTTCCCTGATAACATGTATTTCCTCTCTTCCTCTAAGGGTGACCAGGATGACAGATCTTTCAAGCAGTACAGGACATCAAGTCCTAGCTCTGCTGGCTCCCTGGGCTATGGTCGGTACACCCCCACCTCCCATTCTCCTCAGCATTACAGCAGACCAGGTAATCAAAAAGCAGCCTTACTTATTCTCCAGAGTTTTCCATTACTGTGTGTTATGTTGTAAGTAGACTTGACTCCAGCAGGCAGGGGTTTAAGGTGTAATAGCAGTTCATTGCAGTGATTTATTTATGGTGAAAAGCAAGTTCCATGGAGAAAGGAAACAAGTGCTTCTGGAATGTGCATCCAAGAAAACAAAACTAGTCATTTAAGAAAAATTTATTTTATGTGGACACAAGATAGGAGGGTTTAAGGGACTTAATCCTGGTCTCATTCTGCCTGGAGATGCACACTCAATCCATAGCTCTTCCAAGGTGTGCGCAGTAGCACTGAATGCACACAGAGCCAAGAGGGTGATGGTGTGGCTTTGTGTTACATTCTTGTACCACAGGGTCATGGTTCATGGCCCCTCTCCACAGTGCAAGAGTTGGAGGAATGCCTGGTTCATGGATTTTGAAGGCCAAGTTGCTTCAGTTGAGAAGTTTACAGAGTGTTTTTTGCAGCTTTGGGCTGTTGTAGCAGCTGTGTTGGTGCTCTTGTCACACAGAGAGGAGGGATCATCTCCTTTTCACCTTTGCATGGGAATGCTTTACTAAACCCCATTCATATTTGGGCTCTGTACAGGGTTTTATCCTTGGAAATAATCAGTGAAATTGCTCAAAATTAATAGTATTTTTTCTCTACTCTGTTATTCAGGTGAAGAATATAGAGAATGTATATTGGTTTTTTCTTGTCTTTTAATTTCATTGGGGATATATTATAATTCTGAACTGGTTTGGAAATTTGTGTGTTCTTAATCTTTCCAGGGGAAACGAAGATTTTAAAGGTAACAGAAAGTTTTTACAGGAATTTAATATTTGTACTACACACAGTCATTGACAAAATGGAAATGAGGTGGAATATAAAAAATCTATTAGAGTGACATTAATCTCTGCTGAAGGTCTGGCAGCTGTCATGCCTAATCACAGTAGCACGATGTTAAAGCAAGGAGGAAAGACAAAAGGAATTCCAAATAAATTCTCATGCTTTAAAATGTAGAGGATAATTGTCATAATCACCATTTTTAATAATTGCCTCTAGTCCTCCAAACTGTGTTATCAGGACATTGTTGCAGTGAAGCAGAGATTACTTGAGAATATTTTTTTAGGTACTTGATCACATGTCTGACTCAGAGCTCAGATAACTTCAGGATGTTCCTTCAAATACTCAAATTAGCCGTGCACTGGAGTGCCCTGGTGCATTGTGAACTAAATCCTACCAGAGTGCAGCACCAACAGTGAGAACTGGACCCACTTGTGGCACAGTTCTCTGCAGAAACAAGGCTCTTCCCATTTCATTTCATTAGATCCATTATGAGCATTTCTCATTCCCTCTTGCAGCTTTTTAATATGCAGGTTTTCCCCTGAGTGCAGCCATGCTTTTTGTGGTGCCTTTTCTGGAATATTTTCTGATGCATTACACCATTTTGGGTGATGCCCTTTCTGTCTGTGGAAAGCCCCTGTCCCTTGGCTGACCCCATAGCGTGGCCACTGGCATGTTTTTAGCAATAACCAGAGAAAGATGAAGACTTAAATGTAAATTGTATGTTTTCTAAGCATCAGGAGGAAAATGTTCCTGAAAAAAAAAGGATGGCATTTTAATTTTGTGGCTTTCAGTAAGTGAACTAAATAGTTTATTTTCACTTACTCTCTGTTGCCCCCAGCTGGTACTCACAGTCTTGGTACCAGTAGCTGCATCTCCCTGCCCCAACACCCAAGCCTTACATCTACATTCAGACATCATTACATCCCTTTCTTCAAAGGTAAGGTCCAGGAATGCAAAACCGTGCTGTGATAATGTAGATTTATTCAGCTGTGTTTCACTTTTATGTCTGTGCAAGCATGGCTTCCACTTGGATAAAATTTGTCTTAATTTTGTGCAAATGCTTCCTTGATGTACTGTGTAAGTTTTACAAACTAAATGGGTATGGGGTGTTTTATTTTTGCTTTTTCAGTGAGTGTTCAGTGTGTTTCAAAGGGGTAGCTTTTACAATGAAACTGAGGAAGGGAAATACTTAAAATCTGTTAGTTCTAGAATTCCTTTGCCCTTTTTGGTGATGCTAAATAGTATAATAAGCGTAAGCGTTGTATCATTTGATACAACATAGGGTGATTACTTATCTAACCTTCCCACCTACATTTAGATATTCTTCATATTATTTGTAGCATTGCCAAAAATTATGACAGCTGCTCACATCAGTGCAGCTCTATCAATTAATCTGTGCCATATCTTGTAAAACAGTAACTGAATCTGTTCTCCTTGCCATTAAGCTTTTGCAGTGGAAAGCAGCCTCCATGTTTGGATGAGACAGTGCTGAGGAATGCCAAGAACCTTTGAGACAAAGGCTCTTTTTAGTCAGTTGGTTAAATGTACGAGAGAGAAGGCATTCACCTACCACATTTGTCTTCCCCTGAGTCTATCTTCTCTAGTAACAGTATGAACTGTGAGGCCACATGAATGGCAAACATTTTCAATGCCTATTCCTTGACTCTCATATACCATCTGATATAAAGTAAAGTTGTTGTTCTTGAGGTTGTAGCCAGTAAAGAAAAGGTAATGACCCTCTGCAGGAGCCAGACTGGCACATTCAGGTGGATAGCAGGTACTCATTGCCTTTGGAATAATAAATAATGTGTCTTCTTTGGGCCCTGATGCTGTCCAAAGTCAGCTGAATTTCACTGAGAAAAACAGGAACAGAATCAAGCTTGAGACATCCAAATATGATCCTTGAGAGAAAATTTTGGAAGAAAGAGTTGATGAGATTAAACTGTTGTGATTTTAGAGGCTATCTGCAAAGATCCTTTCCACAACCAGAAGCTGTTGGCCACCCAGACATTTCTTGAAAGGCTGACACAATCACTGGTATTTTCTGAGGCACTGCTTAAACTGTCTTTTTATCTGTCCTCTCATTTTGGAAGGTATTATCCAACCTGATGGACTGAGCAAGAGAAACTTCTTTGGTGTGCTGCAGCACACGATTTCAGTGTATGGAAAGCTCTTTCTCAAAGTCCCGCTGGCAGTTGCTTGGCAGCACTCCTGTGCAAATAAATGAGTTTCTGCTCAGTGCCACCTGCTGTTTCTCAGAGCAGCAGCAATTATTAAGTGCTGCTGTTTGGATGAAGGGACCATCAAGTGGTAGCTCCTTGTGCCCAAATAATTATTAGTGTGATCAAAATTACAATATTTTGCAATTGTGCAGCACTTTTTTATCAAAGAGCTAAAATATTTTGCAGACAGTGCCTTACAGTGCCTCACAGTGTTCCTGTGAGGCAGGTGAACCTTTTTATAATTCCTAAGTAGGTAATCCTGAGCCCTTCCAAGGCTGAATAGATTTCTCACTGTTTTACACTGAGTTAATGTCTCTGTCCAAAGTGAGCAAGAAGATTTTCTTCATCTTCTTCAAGGTTCTCTGAATTTGGAGTTCCAGAATGTGGTTTTTTCCTTATCTTAAGGAGCCTTTTGATGGTGTGGATGTGCTCTGTTTTTTCTCATTGAAGTAGTTAGTGTGGGAAGAATGAGATTGTAGCAGTATTTGGTTTGTATCAACATTAATGTTGTCACTTCAGTTTTAAGAAAATGAAATCCTTCTTGTTAAATAAATGTAAAATTATAAGATCCAAAAATAATACACTGCTTTACGGTACTAGAAGTAATCTTTTTAAAACCAGCACTTCACATATGTTATAAAAGAGATTTCTTTACACTTCCAGTAAGACAGATACATTACTATCCTAGGGAAATTAAGACAAGCAAAATCTTCCTTTTGATTTCACTGAGGTTGCCTCATATTGTTCCTGAGAATGACAGGGTTCTTAATTTTTTCCAGTGACAAATATGATTACTAAGTTCCTGTTGTTCTGTCAGTGTTTGCAGTCCCTTCCACACTAAGTGCAATGGGTTGGGCTGTTATTTATCATGAAGGCAAATGATTTGGTTGTGCTCTTTTAGGGACTTTTGTCTTCAAAACAAAACCAGTGACAACCTCACCTTCAAGGAAGCTTCACAGTTCATGCCCTCTCATGCCCCCCTAGGTGTGATATTCCACATTGCTTGTTGTAGCAGATCCTCTTGAGGTGATGTAGTCTTTGAGTGTGCTGAGCCTGGCTGAAAAAATGTTTGCTTGAAACATGGAAGAAATTATCTTGCCTTCCTAGTGCAGGAGTATAGCTTCCAAAGCCATTTTTTTTTGGCTTTGAAAACTTAATTAGAATTAGTCATCAAACTTCAAAAAACTTTTTAATACACCATGGGCAGAGATATTAAAAGGGTCCAATTTTGTGAGTAGGCTCGGACAGCTCCTGCATTAAACCAGTGGCATCTATTCGTTCTTCAGTCCTGAACTTAGGCAGCTCTTACTGTAACTTGTTATGAAATTTCCCATCCTCACAGATAAGGTAAAAGCTGATTAAGTAGGAGATATAAGCAATATTTTGCTTTTCCTGACAGTCTCTTGAAAATGAAGCATGGTCTGAGCCCTGGTCAGCTGGCTCTACACACACAGGGTTAAAAGTACAGCCTGCCCTGTCAGCAACCAGAAGACACAAGAAAGTTTTTGTGGTTTACACTCAAGTTCAAAGCCTTCTCAGATTCTTTCCAAGTTAAACAACATCCAGGGAAGAGTTCAGGGTTCTGGTTTTTTGCTCTTCACTGATCAGTAGAGAAGATCACAGCCTGTGGCTGCTTATGGGCAGAAGGCAAACCCAGAAGTTTGAAAAATTGCTCTCTCTGGTAATTGTCTTTTTCCCTGAGAATTTATTTGAAGTTCTTCAGTCTATACTAGGCAAACCTTGAAAGAGATAGTTTATTGAAAAAGTCTCATTTTAGAGATTTAAATTATAGCTGTCTGTAGTTCCTACTCATTAACTTTCTACATGAGTCTTCAGTTTGCTTTATTATTAAACACTTATTTTTGTATGCAAAATGTGAAATACAACTACTCAGATATTTGTCCGAATCAGTGGCAGAATTAAAGTTCGAATGTTCATCAGTTTGCAAGAGTGGGTCCAAGAAGAACCTTTTCCATAATTTTATCCTTAATTCTTCCATTTTGAGCAAGCTAGAGGTGATGGCTTTGCAAACTACTCCACACAGATTATCCTCGCACTGAGCAATTTTTAGATTCCCTGCCCCCTGGTACTTGCACTTACATCTAGTGTTCCTACAAGTTTATTCCTCCTAATTAATGCTTCCTCCTGATTCCTTGCTGACACTCTACCCTATCACTGAAGAATGACTTTCTGTGTGTACAATGCCAGCACCTTGGGTCACTGCTCGATGAAGTGATTATTCATGCAGATCATATACGAACAGGCATTTTTATAATAATATGCTAATTTTTAAGTAAATGAGGAATTAATGCACTGTGGAAATCGGTTGAGAACTCTCATTTTCTGTTTAAATTAGAAAACTCCAATAACAGTATCTTATTTGAGTGAAGGACATTACAAATTTTTTAAGAATTTTAGAGGTGTAAGGGACCTTACTTTAATAAGTATCTACCAGTGGCATTGAGGCTTCTTCTATTTAATAGGGATAGGCAGGAGTTTGGGCAGCAAGCAGCAAAGAAAGAGGGAATTCATAAACGTGGAGTGATAACCTGTCCCCACTTTTTTCCTTCCAAGAGCAAAGTGGGAATCAAGAAACTGAAAACTGTCTGGTTTCTTGTCTGAAGACTATTTGCCTGCAAGCTCATGGTGATGCACCAGGTTCTTAGTAATTCCGTAATTTTTTCTTAACATTTTGGAAGGACCATAGGCTATCAGCACCTGTAATTGGGATTTCAGTCTCTCAATGTCCCAGATTACATTTTTTCAACAAGAAATCACTGTTACTGAGTGGTCACAGCTCAATAGCTTCTGAGTTTTAATTTTTGTCTACCGTGAGCACCACAGACACAAAATTTAGGGTGGATTAGTTAATGTAATGTTGTGAGATAACACAACACACTCTTCTGACCTTGTCTGTCCTGTCTCTGCTCCCGCTGAGCTTGGTGGCACTGTCCCTTGTACTTCGGTGGTGCATGGCAAGGCTGGCTTTGGTGACAGTGGGATGGCCATGCACCCACTGCTTGTCAGCAGAGACCACCTCCATGGGCATGGCCTCCACAGCCCTGGTGACCCAGTACCTCTGTGGTTATGAAATATCCCCTTCATGAAGGCAGAACTCAGTTGCAGATCTAATGCCCTGAGCTGCTGCACTTTCTTTACCCCAAATAAACTTGCTACGACTTCATCGTTACTAGCCATTAAATTTGTGCTTCATCCACACTACAGCAGTAACAGCAAATTAACAATCATTTGGTGTAAGAATAAATGTCATGTTTGCTTCCAGTTGCTTAACAGTGCTGTAAACTAAAAGGATTTTACAAGTCCCAAAAAAGTACAGCTTTACTTTTTTGTTTGCCAAGCAGAACTATAATGCCATAGAGTGTGCTTCAGGGAAATGAGCCAAGAGGAGATGATGGCACCTAATAAGCATTTGACAAAACAAGTGGAAAAATGAATATGGAAAAATCCTATGTATGTCTTGAAATTTGGTGAAGTGACTATGGCATTATAGATCCATGACTTGATAATCCAACCTTGTTTACATAAAAATGCTGTGGCATGTTACCTGTGGGAAAAGTTTGCAATTGAAAGCCTAATTTCAACATCTCTTTTTGTTACTGATATACACAGGACGTTTTGACTTAACAATATTTATATTTTGGTCTAGTCCTGCTTTGAGATCATTTAAACACTACTGAATTATGTATTACTAGTTTCAGGGTCAGGCTATGAGCCATAGCATTAAACTTTTAAAACACTTGATCAGTAGATTATTCAGTTAAGGCTATGCAAAACATATTGCAAGATTCTGGATGTTCTTATCCTTTGGTTGTTTTTTTTTTAACAACATTAAAAGAGAATTTTTCACTTCAAAGTAGAGCATCTTAATCTGATATCTCTCAGATAGTAATTTTTGATGAGGTGTTTGGAGTCTGAGCCAATATACTATGCTGAAAAATAATGGGTTTTACAAAGACATATATTTTAAACTGTTGGATTAACAAGTCATTTTGAACAAGCTTTTATGCTTGAAATACTCTACTTTGCTTTCCATTTTTCTTTTATCTGCTTTCTTTGCTCTTCCCCTTGGAGGTAGTGAAAGTGGTCGGAGCACTCCAAGCTTATCCATGTACTCTGACAGCAAATCTTCACCTTCTGTCTATCAGCAGGCTCCTAGGCATTTCCATATTCCAGGTAGGCATTAACTGCTTAGCTTTTGATCTTCAATTTCTGGCACCTATTTATTCTCTTCTGAATGTAATTTTTTTTGGCATTCATTTGTGAATTTCAAAGTGCAGAAAGAGAAAATGTCTACTAAGTGAATACCTGTTGTTAAACTTCATCTCAAAAATAAGAGAGCTCTGTGCTCATGTACCTATATGTTAAAAAAATTGCTTTATAAAAGGCACAGAATGAAAAATGCTACCAAGAGTACAAAGTTACAGCAGCACTGGGTTAGTGGCTGAACTAGATAATCTTAGAGGTCTTTTCCAGCCTTAATGATTCGAAGATCCTATGATTTATAGTGCCATAACTGCATAGATGTATTGAATTTCTGTGCAGGAGGAATGACTGAAGGGGGTTTTGTTGTTTTGTTTGGTTGTTCTGTTTTGTTTTTTCCTATCAGTCTATCATCTGAATTTAAGTAATATTAACAAACTTTAAAAGGAGCTGGAAGACTTCAGAACTGCAGGAGGCTCATTGTGGCTATATTTGTATATGTACTCTACTGTTTTCAAGTTCAGTCAAAACATTAAACTTACATCCACACTATTTAGCTTTTTTGACTGCTAAACACATCTACCTCCTCAATGTAATAGTTTGTTTATCCACATTTAGCTTCTGTGGTTAATGTTTCTGTAAACAGACCACAATTAGGAATTGTGTCTTCTCAGGTCCATAGTCGTGAGTAAATGTGATCTGGGAACCCTAGGCTGCAGCACTGAGGACTTCTAGAAAATTCCTGGAAGGCCAACTTAGCTATACAATTCAAAGTAAAGACAAATTATAGGATTTCCAAAGAGAATAGTTTGTATTTCCAGTATAAACATTCATACCTGAACATGTACACTTTATTTGTAAATAATGGAAAAAATGCTATGACGGTTGTAGTCTGTTGTACTCCTATATGAATTTTAAATAGTGGTAAGTGTGCCAGTTTCTTTTTGCTGTCTATGAAATATGTGCTGATAGTGCAGATGAAACCACCTACATACCACCAAATGCATGCCACTCAAGTTGTCTTAGAGCACTTTGAGGGACTTAGGGGGGATTATGTTGCATAGGTAGGTATAAAGGTTTTCAGCATATAATGGATGAAGTTCCATTCTCTTTTAATAACCAGTGAATGGCAAACCACTGAATGAATGCATAGTCTTTGGTGAAGTTTTTGCATTGTTAGTGTTGCTCAGAGGAGACAGGAGCAGCATGGTCTGAACTGCTTGCTTACTCTTTCATTCTTTCCTTTCTCTTTCCTCTTCCTCAGACACTGGCGTAAAAGATAACATCTACAGGAAACCTCCTATCTACAAACAGCATGGTACAGTCTGCTTTTCTCTGTTGCAGTTTTATCTGTGTATCTTTGCACAAAAATGTGTATTGACTCCCAAATTCGTTTGCTGTAGTCTTTGTGTTTCATTATGTCCCTATAACCTCAAATAGAAAAGGAGAAAAAGTAACATGAAAATTAAATAGCATTTTGTATAGCATGATGTCCAAGGATATGGTAAGTTCTTCAAAACTGGGGCACTGGTATTTTGATATGTTGTGATGATTCAGAGCTGATAATAAGTGCCACATAAACTGCTGTGCTACTCCCTGACTGCTGTTCTGCTGTTCATGCCCTGTCTGTCCTCTCCTGCTCCTCTGTGCCTGCTCCTCAATATAAATCATTAGATGCAACTTCTTAGGCTAAGCAAAAGAAAAAAAAAATAAAGACAACAAAAAAGCTGAATATTGTAGTGATGTTTGGAAAAATCATAAACAAATGCAAAGTAACTATCATTTTGTGTAAGTCAGCATAGTTTCACATTTACAGAAGCTTATGATAGGACTCTGATATCCTGTATCCTGCCTGTGTAATTTCACTTTATAGATACTTTTGGTTTGCAAAGAGGATTCTAAGCAAAAGCTATATATTTGCAGGCTGGTCAGTTTTATATCAGTCTGTTGAAGTCTGGATTATGTCAGTTTTGTACTGCTCTGTGGAGCTGTCCTCATAATCACTGAAGTGTGCGGAGAATTAAACTAGCAAGTCAGCAATCTCAATAGGATAACAAGAATATATGTTTTAAACTTTGTTTTCTAGATTATAGATGTTCTGAAAGACTGTATTGGAAATATTTTTTTTCTACTAAAAAAAAACCAAAACCCATAAAATCCAGAAACAACAATAAAAGTCAATAACCTTTCCTTCCAATAAAAATAATATAAATTAAATTCAAATTTTAAAAGATTTATCTTTTGTTCTGGAAGGACTCCCAGCTAAAGCATGAACACATAAGCAGCTGATGATTCAGCTCCTCAAGTTAATGGGACACTGAACTAATTCATGCTGAAAAGGAGCCAGAGGACATTCCTTTGTTGAAGAGACCAAGTTTGAACAAACAAGCACAAAAATATGTTCTTTAAAACAAGAAGCGCAAGAAGATCTTCCAAAACATTTGGCTTTAAAAGGTTTTAGTTACATCAGCACCCAACAGATTTGCTGTAGCTACAGCTTTGGTGTTTCTATTATAAACAACCAACTTCAGAATGAAAAAACAGAGGGTGGTGGAAAAATGGGACATGCAAGAAGAGATCAGGCTCAGAGCTGGGGTTTGAAAGTGAAGAGTGTAGGAGCCTCATGGTTGTGTATGTGTGTTTGTGTTTGGGCATCATTCAAAGTTACTAAAAAAGTTTTGAAATCATATTGGGACTCATGTCAGAACTGAGTGTCCCTTGTAGTGGTGAAGCTAATGCTCAGTACTGATGGTGTTCAGGGCACTTGGATTTATCTGCCAGCAGTGTGTTATATGAAGCCTTCTCAGGAACTCGGGAGGGGCTGACCTTCATAGCCCTCACTGATTTTAGTTGTAAATCCTCTGCATCTCTTTGAAATCAGCTGCTCTCAAGATCTTGTGGAACTTTTGAAATTTCTGAATAGAAACTTTGAATCAAGCATGGGGATTTTTCCCTTTGAAAACATCAATGTCTTGGAACAAAAATAAAAATTCCAAAAATGCATCAGATCCTCTATATGAATTTCTGATTGAATGAGATTTAAGATCTATACACATAATCTGGAATAACTTGTTGACTCTCAGTTTAAGGTGTACTCCCAAAATGCCTCTGAACCAGGTTTAAGTTCTTCTTGCAGTGTAAGGACTTCATTCATCATCTGTCATATTTGAATATTCCTTCCTATTTATTCCTCAGAGAAGCAGCTTGCCATCTTGGGAAAATACCCTTATCAGGATACTGTGAGATAGCTGTGAAAACCTTGTGTTTTTTCATAATGCTGTTCATATTTTCTAACTTGATTTTTTTTTTCCTTCCACACTAAATTAAGTGGGAGGGGGAAGCAGCCAAACCCTCTGCAGTTCGATTTTCACCTCTAACCCGCAGATATTTTCCTTATGGCAATTTGTCATCTTTTAACTACCACCTCCTCAGCAAAACCGGTTAAGGTCTGGATGTGAGCCGTGTGATGGCACTTGAAATTGTGTCTCAATAACCCTGAAATGCTTTTGGTGGTGGCCTTTTGCCTGTGTTGTTTAGATGCAGGGCAGATCCTCTGCAGACATGATGGCTGGGGAGCTGCAGAGGGCAGAGTTTTTTCCAACTTACTGGGAGTTTTGCAGCACTTCTAATGGTGCAATTTAATCTCCTCTCCATCTCTGTCTCTAAGAATCTCATATGAGCCTTCACTTCTGTAATGTCATTCTCTTTCTCTTAATAATAATTACATTTTCTGTCTGCATTGCATTGCACAGGGCCATTTTTCTCAGGCATTGCAGACAACCCCCTTGTTACATTCATTTCTCATGGGCTTAAAGTTATGCTGTGTCCTTCCATTATTCCAGTTTTTCACCATTAAAATTCTCCCCAAACTACCCAGAGCGATACAAAGACAAGTAAGGCTCAAATTTTAAGAACTTACCTGAAACTATGTGAAATTTGGCACAAAAATTTCTGCAAGATTCTGGAGTGTAACTTGGTATCTAAAACAATACCCTGGGAAATAGAAGATGAGGGAAAACACATTTGAGGGTTGGGAACTATCTAATGAAAAGTTTTTAGGTTTTTAGTTTTCTTCTCAGCAAGTTGAAAAGTTACAAGGAAATAACCCATTGGTAAAACATCAGCAACTTTTTTTGAGAAACACTCTTTAAGATGACAGTATGGGCAGAAGAGGAAAATACAGTCGTAAAAATTGGTTGGTCAAGAATTTTGAATTTTAGAGTACACAATCTCTCTTGCAGATTTTATAAAGAGGCAATGCCAAGTTTGTTCATAATTTTCTTTACCATGATTGTCTGCCTTCTTTGGGAACTCAGGAGATCCAGGTGTACTGACTACAAAATATCTGTGTGATTGCTTTCATGGCCACCGTAACACAGAAGGGAGAAATGGCTTCCCTGTGAGTGGTGGGCATAGAAATTTGTCCCTAAGTTATGATGTACAATTCTCTTTCCCACCAATCATTCCTCAAAAGTAGTTTCTTCCCAAAAAATGCAGGTTCAAAATCCAGCAGGAATAGATTCTCTAAATTCACTGTATACACAAAGGACGAGTATTACTGTAATAATTTTCAAATTATTTTATTAATTCTATGAAACCATAGCTCTACACATCAAATTTTCTGTCAAACTCTATTTTTTTAATTGATTTTCTTGCCCCCTTAAAAATACTTGGAACATAACTACAGTCAAAACAGAGGTCAAAAAATATGATGCATTCTGTTCAAACTTTTAAAATTAATCTTACAGCAGCAAGAAGATCAGAAGGGGAGGATGGAAGCTTGGATCAGGACAGTAAGAAGGTAATGATCAGAAAGAACAAAAGGAAGTATTGATCATTCTTGAAGTAACTTGTTTTTAAAACACATTTGCATGTCAAGGTATTCTTTTGAATAATTGAAATAACAATTAGTACTTTTAGGTCTTTCCAAAAAGACATAGAAAAGCTTAATCTCTCACCCAAAGGGTTTAGAATGCACATTCTACAGTAAAGAGAAGTAGGGATATTGAGATTAAGAGCAATAAACTCATGGATTTTCACTCAGTCTCAATATCTACATTGGTGATTCAGCTAATCCTTCAGACTTAGGGTGCATATTAACCTAGAAGAAAAATGTCAAGAATAATTATAAGAAAATTACATAAGCCTTCTTCTAAAGTGGGGTGCAGTTGGCAACTCCATGAATAGAGGAACTATCCTCAGCTCAGCAAAAATTTAAAAGTTTCTGTTAGCTCTAATGTCTTAGGTCATCATATAGCCGGCTTTTATAATTTGAGAAAGGGTGGTTCAAGCTGCAGTGAGCATAAACAGAGGAGCAGATCACAGGCATCTGAGACAGCTGAGGTAGAACTGCCTTCAGGTGTTACATCCTGTATCTGCTAACAGGCTTTTCCTCTCTGCAGCTGAAGACCAGCTGGCTGATTCTGAAAGGGGATGTGGACACCAGAACCAACTCCCCGGACTCGGACACGCGTTCGCTGTCGCTCACGGCCGGCAGTGAGCGGGCACACGAGGGCTCCAGCGCCGGCTCCTCCCGTGAGTGCTGCGCCCGCCCGGCCCGCGCTGCTGCGGCTGCGGCTGCGGCTGCGGCTGCGGCTGCGGAGGGGCCCTGCTGCAGCCCAGCCACGCAGCTCCCTGCCTGCCTTTGAGCTCATCTCTGCTGGAAGTACACCCCTTTGTCAGTTTGTTCTGCCGTGGCTTGTGAGCTTCAGTGCCTCCAGACTTTGATGATGAAACTATTTATAGTTTCATATTCGTGAAAGAAGCAGCATCGCCTGTGTAAATGAGCTGTTGTCTCTTGGGAGAGCAGGGATTCCTTACCACAAAACCCCACTCCTTATAAAAGTGCCCATTTATTATATGATATCTATTTTCAGTAGTAGGTAGGATGGTGGTATCAAGCAGAGTTTTCATTTGTGCTAATAAGTCCTTGGCACAAACTATGTATTTTGAATATTGATGGAGCCACTTCTCTATCATGCCATGCATAAAGATTTTGTCACTCCAGAGATTAACTTAGGCTCTTTTTTTTGTTATCACTTGCAGTTATAAGGTCACAGAAATATTCCAGGTGGGAAAGGGAATAATTTTTTAAGAATAATTTTGTAGCTGAATACTGGCCTGGAGACCATATGCCTTTTTGCTAGCTGTCAGTACCAAAAGCATGTTCTACACATTTCTTACTACACATTTCATCAGGTCAGAAGCATCAGTATTGGGTCTGAATTTTACTTTTAAGTTACATGACAAAAAATAAGTTTAATGAATTTTAAGAGATAACTGGGACATTCCTCTCCCTGTGTTATCCACTTTACACCATGCAGCAGTAGCAGGTCATCCAGGGTAAACAAGCTGGGGAAGCAGTTTTCCAAAACAATGCATCTAATGTAAGGCATGTCTGACAGCAGGGCTAGGATGTCAGTGTTGTGGGCATTTTGGTAATGTGATAGTTGGCTCCATCAACTTATATTAAGGAAATTATGGCTTGGCTATGCAAGGAAAAGGGAAAACAGATGTTACAAAGTCTGTAACAAGATAAAGAAGAAAACCTATTTTAGATCATCAGTCTCAGTGATCTCGCTGAAAGGGATTTGATAACTTGATCCTCACTAGAAATCATAAACATGTGCACAAGGTGTATTGTAGGATTTCCTGTGCAGAGGAAACCAAGTCTGACCACCTCACACACTTAACATCTGTAAATTTTTGCCCAGGAATTAACACCTAAACCTTTCATTGTCATACACACATGGGGTATGTCTGGAAGCTTTATGGAGTAGATCTGATGCTCTTCTACACATGTTTTGAAAGACTAGTCCTTAAGTACAGATTTTAAGCATGGAGACACCAAGAATTGTTATACAGGAACAACATATGGTGTTCATTTTTTCTCCCTGAGAATGTTGCTTTACCTGTCACTCTGCTATACTAGCATTTCTTTCATATTTTTGATTCTCTTGGGAATGTGGAACTATTAAAACTAGAATTTCAATAGATAAATCACACCTCTGTGTCCAGGTCAATATCACATTTGTGCCAATATAGGTTCTGTAGTTCATTTTCTATTGATTTTATAACATTTCTCTGTCCCTCATGAAAGCTGACCCCATTACCCAGTTAGCAGCTACATGGAATTGACATTGAGGAAATTTATCTTCCTGAAATTTACATTTTTCCTTTCTTTATGCTTTTATTCACTTACCTGTTTTGATACCTGTGGACATTCTAAGTAATTCCTTCTCTATTCAACATTTCCTTATTTAGTTCCTTATATTTATAGTCTGTCATATGACCCCCATTGGCAGCAGAAGAGAATCATCTCTACCTTTTGCACTTGTGCTTGAGAACCCTGTCTTTCAGCCCCATCCCTGTGGCATAGTCAGTGACTATCAGGGAGAATAAACTTATGAGGTATAGGTTTGGTGCCAAGTGGTTACAGGCATTGTGGAGGGAGTTAGCAGGCTGTGAATTGGTTGTGATGTGTCCAGACATACTGAGCAAAAAGCCCTGGGTTTTTCTGTCCAGCCTCTGAGCAAACCAGAGAAGGGTTGTTTTTCTCTAGAAGACATTTTGCTACATTACATTACTTTAATACCCAGAAAACACAACTAACAGCACAGCACAGCAGCGTGATGCTTGTGCAGTCAACAGGCAAGAATGGAGCTTTTATCTCCTTACATCCACCTGTGAAAATGGGTCTTGCTTCTGCATATGTAGATATATAATAGTTAATAATTTACTGTAATTCATGATTTTAAGTGTTGTGTATTTAGGAAAGCAAACATCTAGGAAGGCACTTAACCCTTGCTGTTCATGTGTCCGTGATGTGCCGAGAGGCAACTTCAGCCTGGCATGGATGTGGTAGTGGACAACGCCGGAGCCATATCCCTGCAGAGGGTGGCTGATGTTCAGACGGTGTCAGGTTAGGGCAAGCTTGCAGGAAGGAGTCCCTGGCTCCCAGAGCTGCCTCGGGCTCGGTTCCGCGCTCCCATCACCACACGGTGTCGCCGGAGCCCGGCAGCTCCGGCCCGGCTGGGCTGTGCTGCCAGCGTGGGGCATCGCCCCTCGGTCACTGAGCGCTGTTCAGCCACAGAACAAAATGCACTCGCCCGGCTTCGCTGTGGCCACAAGGACGAGAGATTGATCTCCACACTGATGGCCAACACAGCAGCTTTTTGCAGGCAGGAGCGGAGATGGCAGCGTTGTTGCAGATTCTGACATTCTGTCACACAGGCATCGTGCTCTCTGCTCTCTGGAGCACTACCATTCATAAACAGGCAATTAAAAGGTTTTTGATTTGTTATTTTTTCCTCTCTTAAATATAAAAACTGTGGTTGCCCTCCTCTAATGGTAGCAGATATTTGGGTTGCAATTCCATATGAGCTAATTGCTCCCTGTTTAAGTACATTAAGTGCTTTGAAATTTTTTTTCCATCATGACAGTGATTCACTGACCTACCCTTATTCCATTAACTTTTCCTGCTTGCTCAGTACTCCATTTTCTGTTCCATGGATGAACTACTCCTTCAGTGCTCAAGCCCTACCTGGGTTGTCTTTCACCTTTGCTGAGTGCTAAGTACTGACACAGTGCAACTTCCAGTGATCCCATTTCTTCTTTCCTTGTTCTCTTTTTATTTGGATAGCTGGAGAAACTTTTGCTATTTGTTTTAATATCATTTTCAGTGTTTAACTCAGCTTGACTTCTGGCAGTTTTCAGTTTATCTCAGCACATTTTGAGTTCTCTGCTGATCCATCTTTTGTTTTTTTTCTTTCTGTATGCTTATTCCTAATAATCTCCTTAGGATATTTATTAATCCAGTGGGGTCCGGATTCCCTTGCTGCATTCCTCTTTGGACACAGACTGCTAACAATTTTGACAGAAAGAAGTATTGTACATTCAATTCTTTGAGCTGAACTCTCTCTTCTGACTTCTGTAACACTTTGCATCAGTTTGACATAATTTCCTATACTGGAATCGGGAATGTTTATTACACATGTGTTTCTTCGTCTTCTGTTCAACTTTTAAACTTTCTTATTAGAATCTTAATATTAAAATTAAGGCATTTCAGTTGTCTCATAATGACCACACACAGTTTCATCACTGTGTTACATCATCTATTCAAGGCAGTACCACTTTGCCAGTTTTATTCTATCTTAAAGCTTTCTTTCACTTGGGGGTATATACTCTGGCTGATTTACTTTATCCACTACTGTATCTTAATTTTTTGCTTTTTTCCAAGAGAAGTTTTACATGGAAAAAAAAAGTTTTTATTTTTTTAAGTGGTAAGGTATCAACCCATCTTTTTTAAGAGACAAAACCATAACCCAGAACTCATATAGCACATTCAGAATTGGTGACCTAAATCCCTTTAATCCCAATTTCAAGTAGTGATTTAACACCAAGTTGGAAGGCAGAGATTTCACAATCTTTCAAATCACAAGCTTTGCATCACATAGGTGCATGAGGCTTCCATACCGTTAGCCCCACATCTCTCTCTCCATATTGTGAGCCTGGCATGCTGCTGTTTCTAGATATTGCAACACATGTTCATGCACATGCAATACAGAGAAATTATGAGCATAGGTCAGTTACATTTCATCTCACTGATAGAATGTTTGCATTCATCTTGTATTTGCTGTTTCTGGATGTTTTCTTGGATTCTGTGTTTTAGCAGGCTGTGAAAGATTGGCAAAAAATACAGCTATGTATTATGTCTTTTACAGGATTTCCATATTCTAAGTCTGCTTCTCTACCTGGCTATGGAAAGAATGGCTTACATCAGGTACGTACACATTTAAATACTTCCTCCAGGAAATAAGGGCTCATTAATAGACACCTCAGTAACTAGTTGAAAATCTACACAGTAATAGCACTTCAAAGGTGTTTTGGCTGCCAGCCCTGTCTGACAGATTCATTCCCTGTGTGGGTTACAGTTTGTCTCTCTGCAAGAGTAAGACTGACTAAGGCTTCTCCTTTTAATTGTGTGCATCATGAGCATTGGGAATCTTGATTCTCCTCCCAAAACAAAGGAAGATCTAAAGTGTATATACAGGCTGCACATATTAATCATAGGATAGCTTGAATTAATGATAGAGATAGGTCTGTAATTAGGCAAGTAATGATCTTAGAGCAAAGGTAGAACAGTCCCATCCGTTGCATTCCTTGAACCATCTGTTCTGTTTTTTCTAGTGTGAATGTGTGTCAGTGTGCTGTGTGTATTCACACACAGTCATTGTACTTTTAAGGCAAGGAGGTATCAATGAAAATTGAATTACATGCAGCAATCTAGAAAGAAAATTGTCTAACAAAATTATGATCATAATAGACTAGAAATTCTTTTTTAATCCTTTCTTGCAATTTTTGTTAGTCTTTAATAAAAAGGAAGTTTTGCCAGTGTGACCTCTATCTGTCTGGCATCTAGCATTATGTATTCTCAGTTCATGGTTTGTACTGTTAGGTTAAAAACCACTATGGTTTCTAGTAATGAGGTGTCAGTACATAGATGCATGTGCACCTGCCTCTGGATTTGTATCCAGATTGCATGGAGAGGATCTTGTTCAACTGCCCTTCTTTCTCTAAAGGAAGATGTGAAACCTGCAAGAGCACATGAGGAGGATTAAACTTCCTCAGTGACAAGAGTCAAACTGTGAGTCATTTGGAAGGAGCTGCAAGAAAGAAGTTATCAAGGAGTAGCTAAATGGGTTTTTCAGTAGCTACTGAAATGTCCATCCCTTTGAGTTAATACTGCAGGACTAATGATGCCTGTGTTGCTTCAATACCTGGTTTCTTGAATTCTCCTCTGAAGAAAGGAATGACACTGAAATTCTATCAAATAATATTTAGGAATTTAAGAGGGTCCATATAGAACTAATCCCACCTATGAGTCAAGAGAGGTTTTTCTTACTTTTTGGAATAGGTGTTGCCAGTAACCCGAAGCGACAAGACACTGATTTGTGCCCAGCCACTGCAGTGGTGAGGCACCAAAACCATCCCAAGGCTTCCAGAGAAGAGGCCTAAGCACTCTGGACGCCTTGCAATGTGATGGGAAAGCAGCAGATGGCAGCATCTGTCCCATATAAAGAATCCCAAACCTGTATAAGTGATGAAAAGGTTGCTCATGGTCAAATCCTTGAGGCCAAAATTCCTTTCAGAATGGATGTCCTCTATTTGGATTGTAGGTTCATACCAGCTTTTGTGGTTTGTTATTTTTAATCAGCCATCCAAGTGCTGCATAAATAAAACCCCAAAAGCAAACAAAAAGGAGCCTTGCCAGGTTATTATGAGCATAGCTGTGCACACCATTGATACCCTAGCAAGCAAAAATAAGAATTGGAAAAAAAAATAATATAATAGTATTTTTCTGATTTCCTGTACTGTTTTTAATAATAGCATTTGTCAGCAAAGGAAGGAGACAATGGTTCAAACAAAGCACATATATGGCACATGTAGAGTTCTCCCTGTTCAGAGGCATCAGCAGTGTGAAGCAGAAGGAGAAAAGTTGCAGTGCAGCAGAAGTGATTTGTGATGATGGCAGTTACACATGAGCATCACAGAAAAGTGACATTTTCAGTGTTACCTTGCTTACTTGAGCAGTTAGGTGAAATTTGAATGAGACTTATTTCTCCTCACCCAAGGATGTGTATTTTGGTTCTATGTCTTACTTTTTTCTCTCAACAATATTCAGAGTGAGGGTTTTGTGTATTTTGCTGCTACATTGCTTCTTTCTTTCTCTGTCAGCCTGAAACTATGGGCCAATATGAAACGGACCAGGAGGCAAGCTGGGGGATGAAAGGTACATTGTTTTTTGCAATACCATTTCCACTCCCCTTGTGTATTCACCCTTTGAGGATTTTAATTAACATATTGCCATAAAGGTTACTATTCTGATCTCGTTCACATAGTAATGACTAGCCAGAGACATAGCTCAAGATCATTTATATCACAGAGAATATTTCTTTTACTTAGCACAACCTAAAGGCCTGAGAGAAGTCTTGCATTTTAGGGTGTTGCAACCAGGCTGAGTCAATAGCAGGATCCTCGATATGTGGCTACAGCCTTGTAGTGTTGGTCTCACATCAAACACAGGAGGAAATTTAGGATAATCATTCCTTCAAGTCTAGTTGGTAAAAGTCCATTGTGCTTCTTGATTGTGCTGCAGTGTGGTAATAATATGCAGAGTTCAAAAAGCAGAGTTTATTTGCAGTGCTTTCTTTTATTGCAGTTTTAAGTGGACTGTGCACTTAATATGGAACTTGGATTGGAATTTTCAAAAGAGCTGAAACATTTTGTTTTTCAGCACACTTTAACTCATTTTTAAAGTCTTACTCTAATGCTTCACTTCATGACTTTGTGTTGATAAAAATCTTTGTCTCTGTTTGAATAGGTTAAAGTGCAGGTTTTGAAAAGACTCAATCTCTGATTTCATTTCAGACCATAAAGAGTTCTATGAAAACATTTTGGCTATCCTGGTCACATTTAATCACCATTGTGAATAGTTAACATTGTGGTAGTCATATCATATGTAGTCATACACTGACCTAACTAGAATTCGCTTTTGCTAGTGTAGATCCAGGAGTCATTGTTATCACATCTCCAAATCATATTTTCTTCCCTGTTGTTATTCCCACTGCAGTCAGCCCAAGTGCAGGGTGTGGGCATCTTGTAACATCGTATGATCTCAGTGGTTTTCATATGTGTTTCCAAACTGGCATGCCTTTAATAATCCATATATTTTAACTATTTTCAGTAAAGAACAATAAGGGCAGGAGTTTTGGATGACAGACTGACTTAACTCTGCACATAAGCCTCCTGTATAAAGAGATACCCAATTTTGCCAGACATACTCACCGTGTAACCCAATGGCATCTGGAGATGGATTTTCTGTAATAAGCCTTTGATTTCCAGGACGATTGCTTTGGTAATAGACAGTGTTATAGGCATTCAGGGCATGGGGGTCAAATTCCTACTGTGCATGCAGTTATCCAACAGCTACTGAGAATAGAGAAATGTAGTAGCATAGTGCATTTGTGATGTCTCTAAATGTTCATTGTGATGATACCAAAAGATGGTTATAAATTCTAAACTGTGAACCTATTCTCATTCTTTTGCAGAATACAAGGTAAGAAAGGCATTCCCAACACTGGAAGAACAATCAGATTCAGCACTTCCTAGCAAGGTTACATGGGTTCCTTTCTTTTATTTTATTTTGTTAATTTTTGTCCCAGTGAAATATTTGTCAAATCAAGATGCAAGTATGTACCATTTTTTAGTAAGTTCCTCATACCACTGTTTCCATGCCTGAGAATTGGATTCAGCTGGAGTTCATATGCTCTTATCTTTTTAACAGATTTATCCTTATGAAACACTTATTGTAACAAACCGAGTTCGTGTGAAGCTGCCTAAGGATGTGGACAGGACCAGGCTGGAGGTAGGAATATTTGCTTGACAGTTTTGCAAGCATTTCTCTTTACTTACTATCCTGAATACCCCTATGCCTCAGTAATAGCAACAAAGAAGAGAGAAGAGAGGAATAACATTATGTATTATATATATATTTTTTTTTTCAAAAAAGCCAGTATGTAGGCAATTTAACTAAAAATTGCCAAAAACCTGGCAAATGTCTGACCAAGTGGTGTTTTACAAAGATACTGATGAAACCTATCAGTTCTGGATGACTTTAGAGGGTATTAGAAGTTCAGGTGGGGAGTGGGAGAATATGGAGTTGTTTTGGTTTGAATTAATATTAAAAACATCCTCATAGAATAATCTAAATATTATAAAGAGGCTCCATTTATGCTGAAAATACATGGACGTGTTTGGTCCGTTATCTTATTCAGCCTCTCCTTTGGCTGTGTGGTCACTCTACTAGAGCTTTTCTGTACCATCCATATCTCACTTAAGATAGAGAAATGCAGATATAATTTATCATAACAGAAAGCTGGGTTTCCAAAGATCAAATTCTGAAGCTGCTGTTCAGGCAAAATTCCCAAGGTTGCTTTTTTTGACTGATCGAGGACGGGACTGAAAAAAGACTCAACTAACCTATCTTTCTGTGAACTACTATTCATAGGAAGAGATAGCTCAATAAAAAATCGGTGATAACTATTTTGGATTTTTAGGGAGATTTATATTTTAATAAATTAACTGTATTTTGAACTTGATAATATGACAGGAGAAGAAGAAAGAAAAATTACTTTTAAAACAAGAAAAGAAAAACTTTGAAGGAGCAGAAAGTTCCTCATTAAAGATCAGATTTGAAAAAAACTAATTTACCAAGTTTACATATATGTAGTATGTTTTGAAATTGGTGTTATGCTCTTGAATACTGGAATGTTCTTGTCACTTGATTTCTCAACAAGTAGTGTTGATTTGATTGTAATGAAAAGAGCACCTCAATTCTGTGCTGTTTTAAGCAAGGCTTATAGCAAGGCATGATAGCAATACTAAAAAGCATGATGAGTCTGGAAAAAGGAGCAGGGAGTTGTAGGGATGCTCCTCTGGACATATCCTGTAAAGGTTTCTTTCATATCAGTACATACACACACTGTGTGTATGTGTGTTAAAGAATGGAGTCTTTGTTTAAACATAGCAGACTGGTCTGAATAGCAAATGCAGCTCTAAATTGCTTTTTTAAGACAACATATAGTTTGCTTTGGATGGATCATGCCTGCCCTGGCTGCCATTATCTGTAACTCATACACCATCCTCAGCTGGGATTGCTGTTTGTTTAACTTTGGAGCTGTTCAGTCTGCCTCACACCAGGTGCAGCACAGAGCCTGTTGGCTCAAGGAGCCCAGCCACTTCAAAGATCTCACAGAGGTTTGCAAAAAAGAACAATAAACAAGATCTGCTTCAAACCTGCACCAGAAGAGCAGTGAGGGGACCAGGCCAATCCTGCTGATTGCTGCACTATGCTAAACACATGTGTCTGCCGGAAGGACTCCTTAGTAGACTGGCTTGCATTTAATAGGGATTGGTAGTTTTTTAAACAATTAAATTAGCAGAGTTTTAATAGCACTGTAACTACTGTATGAGCAGAGGCAGTTACTCATCTACACATTCAAACCATATGCAGAGTTGAGTGAGAGGCACAAACAATTGCCTTCCCTGTCAGCCTTTTCCCCTCTTTCCTGACCCTTTCTTCTTTATTAAAGAACTGCTGGAAATAAGTAGCTTTGCACAGAAAAGCAGCTTATCGTTATTTCCCTTTTGTGGCAGAAGTAGAAGATAGTAACTTAATTATTGACTTGTTCATTCAGCAGATTTCAAGCTTGGGCAGGGCCCAGGACTGTGGGGATTTATAGGTTTGTACAGAAGCAGACCAGGCTTAGAAATGTGGATACAGGCAACTGGCTGTTAGTGAAGGACTCACTTAACATATCTTGGTATCTTCAAGCTCTTGAGGACAGCACTGGGAATGCTGAAAGCATGTACTAAGGTTATATTTCACCCTTTCTTGAGCCTCATTTCACACTTGCTAGAGGATGTGATTCAGTGCTTGGGATCTCTAAGAGGCAAGTGCTCTTTCCAGTCTGAATTGATGTCCAGCTGGTTTCTGTTTTCATCCTGCACATCCAATGTCACTTGTGAAAGGTCTGGATTTTGTCTACAGAAATGGTAGCACTCCTAAGTCCATGTATTATCCAAACTGTAGAGAGATATATCTAGGAAAATCTTCTAAGAAAAAAAATCCATGTTCTAATACACCAGGTTTTTTCTGATTATTTGTTTGGGCTGAAGCCTCACCTTGCTGTTGCTGCTGCATATCAGAGCAAGCTCCTGGGTGTGATGACTATGGCCAGGGTTCAGGTGGTGTCAGTGAAAGGAGATCTAGAGCTTCTGTACTTCATATCAGCTGTCATACCTGAAAAAATATTGCTGTGTCTGGTATCAACAGAATATCACTCAAACGTGATGTTTCTGATTTCCTGGTCCACTTAGGAGCAATAAGATTGCCTAAATTTGTATGAGGTAGATTTATTTAACAGCAGTCTCACAATTTGACTTGAAGCAGCCTCCTCTTTGTGAAACAGTTTGTTATGAACTTTGAATGATCCATTATAGATGTCATGGAAGGGGCACTATTGTTTGTCTATGATTCATTCTTCCAAGGAATGGAAGGGAATGGAATCCTATCTCCTAAGTGTTCCTATCATGAAAAGTTAACTCAAGTCAATGGTATTAGCTCCTGGGGTCAAATTAAGGGAGGCTATAACAAAACCTTGGCTAATGTTCAAGTACCACAGGAGGGTGGGGGTTTAATGGGTGGTAGTGTTTTCCTAACTTCACTCCCATTGTGAGTATTTTTTAGATTACGCTGTTGTGCAAGAAATTTATTTAAGGATTATAAAAAATATTTTCCTGCAAAAAAGCGTATTTTTCTAAGCCCAAGAGGTATCTAGAGATTAGGAAGGCTCAACTGGTAATAAATGCATTCAAATAATAGTCATTCTTTCCTCAAAAGTACATGTAACTAAGCATGGAAACACTCAGCATGTTTTTGTTTGCTTGTCTTAACTCAGCAGTGAGACAGAAGTACCCAATTCCTTGTGCTCATCCAAGGAGATGTTTATGCCAAGAGTGAACATTAGTTCACTCATGCAGCACCAAGAACTGGCTATAATGAGCAGCCTGCTGATTTTTAAGCACGTTACTGGCACTTTGGTTTTTGAATAAATAGCCTGGATCTCACTTTTGTATAAGCTGATTAGAAATGCAAGGAATTTGCTGTAGATAAGGATTTGGCCAAGGAATTTTTTTAGGAGTTTCTCTCTACCACAGTGGTGTTTGTTGTAACTTTAGATGAATGGAGCAGCATTCCCATGAGCTATTCTAACAGGAAATGGTGAAGAACAAGTTCATTCACATAACACTGCAGAAAAACAAAGCAGTAACACAGGGGTGGATTGTACAACCTGGGTGGAGGAGAGGAATTGCACCCTCGCCTTGTCTGCATATGACATGGACCTGGGGGAGCTGCAACTGGTGCTTAGGTGAGCAGAGCGTCTGTTCAGAGGGGCCTGGCCAGGCTGCAGGAATGAATGGTTGGCAGACAGTTCATGAAATTCAGTGAAGATAAATCCACATTCTTGAACTTGTGACCAAGTAATGCTATTCATCAGAAGAAGATGGGAGAAACAGCTCTGAGGAAAAGAACCTGATGATGCTGATGGAAAACAAGCTGAAAATGAGTCAGCAGCTCACCTTTGTAGTAAAGGGGCCCTAGGGCAGCACACGTCCTTCCCAGAAGGTGGCACAGGAAAGCCAAGAGGCAGCAGTTACAGGAAGGAAGTTGCAGGAAAGGAAATTACAATTGGATATGAGGGGAATGTTCCTCACTGGAAGAATAGTGCAGTGAACAGGTTGCCCAGGAGGCTGAGGAGTCTCTGCCCCTGAAGCCATGCAAAACACAGCTGGGCAAGGCCTTGAGGAACATGGCCTGTTTTGTCTTGATAGTCTTTGTGGTTTTTAAAGTTGGCCCTGCTTTGAGGACCTCTGTAAGTCTCTAATTTGCTTAGATTGGTATATTCTGTGAAGATACAGTATAATTACAAAATGTGATTGTTTGGTGAGTTTGTTTCAATAGCATTTGAAAAAATATAGACAATTCAGTCTATTTTGAAACTTTTTATCAATTTTTTTTTTCATGCAACAGTTAAAATATAAGTATCCTGGACCAAACTTACGCATTTTGGACAACTTAACTCCTGAGTTTTCAGGACTAAGACATCACCTTTTGGTCATACCTATTGGCACATTCCTTACCTGCTACTTCCCAGAGGAAGTTTGGCTTACAGACACTTTCAAATATTTATAATTTGATCCTTGCTGTCTTAAAAGCATTAACTTGATACTTTTGTCTTAGATTGGATATTGCTTGCATGTTCTTCGTTTACAACAGTGTGATTCTGTGTTTGCACATTCAAAGTGATAGTTCATGCCCAACTGCATAGATTTGTATTTTTTCTCCTTCTGCAGTTGCTTTTATCACAGAGTATATGATTTCCTTTGTGGTCACAGGCTGTTAGTTTTGAAAGCCAGTATAGTTAGACTCTTCCGTTTGGAAACCATGTTTTAGTATTTTCATTTGATTTCCTTATCTTAATCTGTTTTAGTATTTTTGGCTGTTTATTTTGAACGTCAAGGCTTAAAAGCATTATCCATTCATGCCTATCAAATGAAGTAGAAAGTAAATTATTCCACTTTTGTTTGAGCCTGTTCATTCTTTGCTTAACTGAGACAATTGCTAAGGAAAAAGTACTCTGGAATGTCAAGTAGTAAATTTTCATTTGCCACCTTGTTCTCTTGTAAACATAAATGAGAGATTTAAACATGGGTGCGGTCTTATTTGAACAGAGCACTCACTTTTAAGTCAAACATGCTTTTTCCTCCTGGAACTGCTTGTCTGGATTTGCTTGAGGGATAACATTTTTTCCACTAGTTTTCATTCAACAATCACCCTGGGTTCCAGCCATTTGGGCTTCAACCATTTTAGGACTTGTTTCCAGTAACTGAGCCTGAATTTTTAAGAGCCCAGGCTCCTGGATGTCATTCATACAAGTAGCATGGTGTGTCCCACCTCCTCTGGAGCTCAGATGAGGAAAACAAGAGCAAACCTGGAATGTTGTATGTTTTACAGTTTGTAGTTTGGGGCTGGGTTTGAGGTTATGGACTCACTTCACAATAAAGCTCATAACCTGGGGTGAAAAAATGTGGGTCACTGACTTCAGTATAACTACTTCACACTGTATACATAGTCATGTGTACATATACTGTACAATACATGTGTGGTGTTTCTCATTCTAGGCATGTGCTTGTGTTGTGATCAGTGATGCATGTTTATATCAGATGTCAAAGCCTTTTACAAAAGGAGCCATTATAAAATGAAAATACACATTAAAATTGATGTGATATAATATGAAAAGTAATTCCTGTGTGAGTGGAAACACTGTAGGAGTGAACAGAGATTAGATGTAGAACATTTATATTACAGGTGCACTAAAGTCCAAAATAAGGGTAACTGGAAAATCTGCTTTAAGAATGTGCCTAAAACAAATGAATTTTTTGAAACTCATAATCTTTTTTATATTTTCATAATTTATTATGGATTCCAAGTTTTGTTTTTATTTATGAATTATTTTCTTAATTATACAGAATATTTTATCAGCTGTCAGCTGGAGGCAATGACTCATGTCAATGTCAGTAATGAAAAAGCTCATTTGAATGACAGGAAGGTGGCATAGATTATCATCAGAGATGTTCTGTGTGTATGCTATTTAGATAATATATTCATATACCTGAGAGAAATACTTACATTGCTCCAGCTTTTTGTAACTTTATGCATGATTCAGCTGGGAAAAATACTGACTATACAATGCTCCTACAGAAGATTTTTTGTGTGCTGTGTGATATTTCCCAGGAGGTTAGATTGGAAGTACCCTGCAGTGGTAGTGCTGAGTGGAATGCAGTTTCTCTGTGAGACTTCATGGTACCCTGAAATACTGAATGAGCTACAGGCACAGACCCAGGAGCCTTGTAGAGGTGCTTGGGGTGATACAGGCATGGGGAAGGGTCTCAGACTCCTTTCCTCACTGCTTCTATTACACTGCTTTCCCTGGGAACCTTTCTGGGAACCCACATTGCTGTGTGGAGGGGGATCTACAGCTCCCTCAAAGCTTGGCTGCACAAGGGCTCTAACTATTTGTGTTGTCACTAATTGCCCTTATCTGGGGTAACTGCTGGTGCCTGCTGCCTTATCCTCTGATCAGCAGAGCTGCCTCTCTCTGATCTTTTGATACCTTTTAAAGTTCATTAGGTGGCAATTCATGCAATTTATTAACTTTCCCTCCCCAATCACATAATTACATAATAGTTTCAAATATTTATTGAGCATGAAGCTTAATTAGGCCATAGATGAGCATAACATTCAATACTCCCTTGGGAATGTGGCACATGGCTAATTACAGCTTTGTAATTAGCCATACAGCAGGCTTAGACAAAACCTCTGAAAAGCCTGCTGAGCCCCAGCAGAGCAACAGAAAGGGGGGTGAAGAGTGCAAACCTTGTGAAAGCAAAATGAGGATTCAAAAGTCACTAGAAAAAAAAAATTCCAGCAAATTTTGATTGGCCATCTGAGAGTTTTATTTGGGCTAACCTTGAGAGGGATGAGAGAAGGGAGTGGAAGGGCAGCAAAGAAGAGAAGAACTGGAGAGAGGGAGAAGCTATTATTTTCTAAGTGTTGAGATACTTCTACAATCCTGAATCTTACTGTAGGAGAAGATTTTATCTCAGAATCAAAGCTTGTGCACCAACTTGAAGAGCTAAGGCTTGGTTATTTGCATGAACACTCACCTGTGAATAAGCCTTTCTCGATAAATCCCTATGTATTTTGCATATTTCTCATACTGAAATCTCTGGAGAAGATCCTATAGCTTTTATTTCTGGATTTTGTGAATCAGAACTCGGAAGTGTTGCAAGGACTTTGTATAAAAACGAATTAAAGTAGACAGCTGATTAAAATTGCACACTGTAAAGCAGAGTGCACAGTAGTGCCTCAGAGAGACTGGCTGGAAGAGTCACTACAGATTCAAGCAAAGGCAGTGTAGTGCTCAGCTGCCATCTCCCATAAATAAAGCAAAACAAAGAGCAAAAGAGAAATAAACCTGAGGTTTAAAATTCCTCTAGAAATTAGGACCTTGATTTTTCTAGTCTTCAACTCATCACCTGCTGCCATCCACCGAAGTTCTTTCATTGCTTCAATATTGACTCATGAGGAAGTAGGATATGCTCTGAGCTTCCTGCATCAGCAGGTTTTAACATGAGGACTCCCATCCAGTTACTGACAAAGAACAGAGATGTTTGTGAAGCATGCCCTGGTCACCATGTACTGCAGGAAGGCTGCAGGTAAACTGCAATTTTATCTTCTTGTGACTTACTCATACTAATGCTGTGTTCCTAAGTGCTGGTTTTGGCTGGGGTCATTTTCTTCACAGTGTCTGGTATAGGGCTGTGTTTTGGATTTGTCCTGAGCACAAGGTTGATATCACTGAGATGTTTTTGTTATTGCTGAGCAGAGCTTACACAGAGCCAAGGCCTATTCTGCTTTTTCACACTCCACTCTGGCAGGGAACTTGGAGGTGAATGGGAGCGTTGGAGGTGAATGGGGGCATTGGAGGAGACAGAGCCAAGACAGGTGACCCAAACTGACCCAAGGGATATTCCAAACCAAGTGACATCATGCTCAGTATATAAAGCAGGGGGTAGGAAGAAGGGGGAATGTTTGGAGTTTTTGTCTTCCTAAGTAATTGCTATGCATGATGAGCCCTGCTGTACTGGAGATGGCTGAGCACCTGCCTGCCCATGGCAAGCAGTGAATTAATTCCTTGTTTTGTTTTGCTTGTGTGTGTGGCTTTTTCTTTCCCTGTTAAACTGTCTTTATCTCAACACATGAGTTTTCTAGCTTTCACCCTTCCAGTTCTTTCCCTAATCCCACTAGTGGGGGAGTGAATGGCTGTGTGGGTTGCCAGCTGAGGTGAAACCATGATGCAGTGTATCAGTAATTAGTATTAACATCTCTGAATTTCATTAAGAACTAAAGTAGTCTTGGGGAAAAGAAATATCATGGAATTAAATAAAGATTGTAACTCTGTTTAGAATTATTACTGGCATTTTAGCAGACCACAGAAACAGAGACAAGCCTCATTAATTTATAATGAGATGCACCAGTTCCTTCTGAGATAACACTGTGGAGCAAGTATTTGAATGTGCAATTAATTACTTTTGTTCTGAGAAAGTAAAAAATGAGGTCATGTCTGTACTGCTCATTTTCATGTTCATGTTTCATGGAGGATGAGGATTTTCTGTTCTAGTGGTTGCAATGCAGAGAAGAGGTTTAGCTCAGCCCTTGCTTAGTTCTATATGTCCTAATAACAGCCTCAGATTAATACAATTTTATCAAAACAACATGATGTCCTTTCTATTGTAGCAATATCACACTTAACTATCAAAAATGCTGATACTCTGATGCTGTGAAGTCCAGTATAGCAGTCACTGTAGTGAAGAATCATCTTTAAACTGCTTCTCCTACTTTTAGCAAGGTTTTCAGGTAGCATCCTGTTAACATCATTATGTAGCTTCCAAAATGACCTCACTTACATACAGTGAGTTTGGAGTGTGGGCAGAACAGGACCTTGGGAGGTCCTCTACATTCTCCTTAGTGTCTGAAGTGTGCCCAGCCTTGCTGTTGATGCTGAGCAGAGAAGGAGATTGAGTTCAGCTACCTGAAAATGGCCAAACTGTCACAAAGGGAATTAGGAATCACTTACTAGCACACTGTAAAACACCCAGACTTCCTATGTAAACAGGGCCAACTGTAGTAAAAAAAAAGGAATGAATGTTTTTTTTATTAGTAAGTTTGGCCATTCCTTCCTTTAATAGCCCAGTGATGCTTTATTAACATAACTGGATATTTTAAGCTGATCCATTTTTGAAAAAAGAAAGAGGAAATAATGTTCTTGGCCTTGTAAAGGATAGCTTCACATATTCTCTCATACATCAAGATGAATATCTTTCATATTCCCTGCTCCTAGTTTTCAATTTCCCTTCTTTTGTTTGACTAATGAGAGAAGGTAACGCTTCAGTTAAGACAAATTAATATTCCAATAGCTGAGAAGAAAGATGAATCAGTCCAGGAATATTTACTGGTACCTTTTTACTGCCTTTAGGTCTGGGAAGCACTTTAGGTTTTAAAGCTTTAAGGAAAGGTGTTAGGAAAGTCCCAAAAATAGTGCAGGCGAAATTTAGCATCACATATACATAGAAAAGTGTGACCATAAACTTCTCACACTGGTGTGTTCCCCTGGTGTTTAGATCCTTCAGATACTTGTAGATATTACCACATTTTACCTTAGTCATCCTTTGGCTGAGCTTAGACATTCTTAGGCCTTTTAGTCTTTCCTCATCAACTGCAACCTCAATCAAACTGCAACCCATAATTACTTCCATTGTTTTTATCTGAAGCTTTGCCAATTTGATGACATCTTTCTGGGACCAAGGTTTTATTCCAAGTTTGAAGACAAAACTTAAGTCATTAGTGCTTCTAGGGTCAGGCCCAAATCTAGAACCTATGGTGCTTAAGAAGGGTATGGTGAAAGCTTCTAAGATGCAGATACAACAGCAGGAAATGTTACACTGGGGGCAGCCTGGCATTCTCAAGAGTTCAGACCAAAGGGAAAATGTTCCCTTCTACCAGAATTATTTTTACATGTGGATAAAGCATTGATGGAGTAAGAAGCTGCTAATATGGAAGTCAGTCTTTTAGTCCTTGAGGTGAGGGTATATGTGGAAGAAAATAAAATACAAAGAAACTTTAATTTAATGGATGTGGGAATTAGTGAGCTTATGCTTTCCCCATCTCAGTCACTTTGTCCCTGGGCTGGAAACTGGCAACTGCTTTCTGACCAGGCAGCACCAAATGAGGCCTTTCGTGTGGAGGAAAGAAATGGTGCTGTTACAAAACAAAACTTAGGTGTAAGAAATAGAAAATGAATGTACACAGAGAATGAAAGTGGTGTCATCTGGGCACAGGCAGAAGAGCACAGTGCACAATTAATTCATTCTGGCTTGGATAGCTGCATGTGGATCAAAAGCTCATTAAGCCTGGAAAAGTAAATGGCAAAGTAACATATTGGAAAGGGAAGGGGGAATTGCACAGCTTGTGCTGAGATGGGTGGCAAGCTTCATTAGGAGGGGAAGATGTAGCAGATATTTGGCACCCTGGAAAAAAGGGGTGATTTAGAGCTCGTTGAGTTTTCCTTCATTGTCCTTCATACTGGAACAGATCTGATGAGACCACAACAGTTTCTCATAATACATGGTGTAAATTGCCTCAGGAAAATAAAAATGGTGAAAACATAGTCCTTTTAAAGTTTTATGTAATTTTCTATGGTTTTGGAAGATTGGCAAGGTAGCGTCACCTGCAAGGGTATCTAGGCTCCCTCTTTTTCTCTTTGAGTAAGAGCTATAGTTTGCTACTGCTTTCTCCTGAGTGAGGAGATGTCTCAAGTCTTATCCACAATCTAGAAAGTAAAATAAAATAAAATATTACACGCTTTGCTCATCCAGACTTCTTTTTCAGTCCTACAGTCTACAGACATATTGCTTGCTGTGGAAAGTTGATAAAGTTAAACTTCCTTGCATTTTCCACTGGATTACCAGGAAAATATTCTTAAAAAATCAGTGCAGAGAAAAGTTACTTTTTCTTTCTGAGCCAAATAGAATTAAATTCTGTCAGTGAGAGATTGTCAGATGTTGCTCATTTTAATGTGAAAAACTATCTCCTTTGTTAAATATGCATGGTGTGTTTGTTCCATGCTATGAGCAGCACTTATGGTGGGTTGCTGTCATTTGTCAAATGAAAAGTGCTCAGTTCCAAGATCTTGGTCACTTTTGTTCTGAATATGTGGAATCTCAAGTGAAAAAAAACCAAGGCTGTCCTTAAGAAACGAGGACCCATGATAACCATTCAAAGTAATTATATATAATGACTTCTTACAAACAATTTCTTTAGTTTTCTTGGGTAAACTACATTACAAAGATGAAATCTTTTGTAAAGGGAAATTTTACTTTCAAATTAATTCACATATTTACTTTTTCTATCTTTTCTGTGTAGATGCTAATAGTTGCTAGGGAATTGTTATCCTGCCTCCCAATTCTTTATGTTGGGTTTCTTCCCTTTTTCTCAATCTCTTTTTTTATTTTTCTTTATTAAAATATTAAAGCATGAAAACATCTAATAGAAGCCTATTTCTTGACATTTAAAAAACCCCTACTTTATCCAGCCTTAACTTCTGACACGAGTCTCTCCCCATGGATAAACACATTTCGGATTTCAGAATTTAGCAGTATGCTCTCTCCTTTGTTACAAGGTTGCTGTTAGTGGACTAGTGTGGTGTCCACTGCTCTCATTAAAGATCAAGGCAAAACAAATCCAACTCCAAAATTACATTGTTATCAATCTCTTTAAAGTCCTGGAATTAATTATATTTTTCTCACTGTGCTCTCCCATCAGGCACCCTGGATAAATATACTTTTTCCCAAAAGCCATAGCTTCTGCTCAGTTAGAACTATATTGAAAAGATTACTTTTTTCCAAAAGTTATTACTGCCATCAATAATTTCATTTCTCTGAGTTCATTTGGTTTTGATGCAGTCTTTTCTGGAAACAATTTTGGAATTTAAGTGCAAACCCTAATGCATTATTTTGTGGTGTGTTTTAAAACTTAGGGCAGAAATATTCCTGTGCACAGACAAGCTTAATGATATCTTCTGTATTTTCATTTTTAAGAGGCATTTGTCCCCTGAAGAGTTCCAGGAAGTCTTCAAAATGAGTATTGAGGAATTTGATCGTCTGGCACTTTGGAAGCGGAATGACCTGAAGAAAAAGGCCCTGCTTTTCTAAACCCTCCTGGATAAAATATGTGCTTAATCAAAACAAAAATAGTCTTGCAAGAACTATCACATGCACTTGCTGTTGAACCATTGTCCAGCTTCATTGTGTTAGTATGTGTTGGGGAAACAAGACAGATTAGATGGTAATGTGTTGGGATACAGAGAATTTGCTAATCTTGCATTTCCAGCTGGTTTTGTCAGTAACTCCTGGTCCTACCCAGTTTACAATGTGCAAAAAAATCTAGCTTTAAATTTATTGTTGCTTGCATTTGTTGCTTGATGCAAATGGAAATTCTGAAAGGAAGAGAAAAAAGTGTAGCTTTACACAGGAAATGCATCCAACATTTTGCTTCATTCAGTTTTATAATGCAATTTTTACAAAATCAAGTAAGTAATTGTTATAGAAATTTTCCAGCGGGGGATCAGATGCTACTAAAAATATGGTAAAAGCCAAAGAAAAGCATATCCACAAGCATTTATTGCAACTGTTTATCTGTGGTACTTTTTAAGAATGAAAGCAGAAATATGGAAGCACCTTAATTCTACTTCTTATATTTAAACACAGCATACTCTTTAAAAGATCATATTTGTCTAGAAGGTAATTAGCTATCTTTAATTACAACACCAGAGTTTTTATTTTATTAAGAATATATTGTGACATAAAGTGGTTATAATTACTAAAATGTATACAGACCTACAAAGATTTAGTCCCATTCATCAGGAAAACTGAAGCCTTATACAAAACTGGTTTAAGAGTGTATTGTTCCAGGTGACTGTGTTTTCCTACTAGTTTGGGGTGTTTGAAGAATGGGTTTTTTACATTTCATGCTGATAAAATATCATGTAATCTTAATTATTATGGAGATAGATATATCTATCTATAAGAATTATTTTCATTAATATATGTCCTAAGTGAAGGCATTCTTACTTTCTCAACTTTCCAGCTTTACACAGTAAGCCATGAGAGCTGTGATGGCATTTGGTAGATGTGGAAATGGAACAGTTCAGCATAAAATGTAACAAAAAAAGCTTGGTGTGCTCTATCAATAATACAGACAATTAGAATCAAACACATAAAATCCTCATGCATTTCTATTTGCATGTTTCTGTACAAACCAATTTGAAAAAAAAAAACCAAACTATGTGATACTGGTGCAGTACCTAGAAACTATCTTAAATAACAAGCAAAGCTAACAAAATCTAAGCATTTGATATAAGTGTTAGACCTTAATATCTCTTCCAGCTGAAATACTGTATTAAATTTAATAGTTTCATTTGATCAGAAGTATGGTTGCTGACAAAGAATGTTTTAAAGTGAGTTGCTAGTTTTGTGTGATACTAAATGAGCATTACAAAAAGTACATTTTTCAGCCATGTGTCAGTATTCTGCATTTTTACTGCCTTGGATGTTTGTACTCACCTTCTACTTCACTATGTCTTTTCGCATTTCCTTAAGGTAACTGGTTAATATATGCACTACAACACAATATTTCAACTGACCCAGCACTGGGAAAATCATAGCATTGAACATGCCTTCTTCCAACTAACTTTCAAAGACCATGCTGTTGGAAATAAATATTTTCTCATGACCTAAATGTTTTGTCTGATGATACAAATGTTTAAAAAAATTCATTAAAACACAGACATAATGGAATGACTTTGCAAATGTGTGTATAATTTTTCATATGATGTTGCTGCTCTGGATAGGGTCTTTCCATTATATTAATGTAAATAATATCTAATTTGCATTAAATTTGCTCACTGAGAAGAGCTTTGTACCTCTGAATGTGTAGTTACTCTAAAGTTGGTATTGATTTAAGCAATCCATCAACCACCAGTCACATCTCACCAAGCAAAAGTTGCTTCACTGGTGATGTACAAAACCATCAGCCTGTGTAGAGAACCACTAGCCAGTTCCAAATGAGAGCTCCTGATCACATGTAAACCACATCCGTAATGTTCTTCAACCTCAGAGCAGCTTGTTGCATTGTTTTGTGAAAACTGGCTGCCCATTGAAATGGTCCAATCCTAAATGGACCAGCAGGGTCCATTGCAACTATGAAAAACTAAAACCAGGAGGACAATTGGCTGGAGAACTATTACGAGGAAGTTTGATATTGGTCATGATCACTCTTCTCATCCACACATTCCTGGGACATCATATTGATTACAGACATCTTCTCAGTGAATAAGCAAATCACAGGTTGATCAGAGAAATCCATGTATCAGTGCAGATCAGGCTCAATATGGATTTTCATAAATAATTCAAAAATTTCTTAACCACAGCAGCTTTTGTGCTGGTGTAGGATTCAGCCTATGCTGTAAAGGAAATGAGCGTTACTGAGCACCACAGGCAGTCAACAGCTGTGTGCAGCTCTACTGTTTTGTAAACCAGCAGATGTGGCTTATGACAAGAGAGGATGGTGAGCTCATGTGAGCTGTTTTACTCATTTACACTGTTTTAAGACAGTTCATCTGTTATAATGCCAAGCCTTAAAGTGTCTCTTGGAGGGCCTTGTCCTACCTGAGCTAAATCAGGTACAGCTCTTGTTTTACATACCCCCATCTAGACTTTTTTGCTCACAAGCATCAATTCTTATCACCATGTTCAACACTATTAGGAGTTGTACCCCTTCCTCTTTCTATATTTGCTGACAAATTCCTTTGTCATTCTGTGCTTCCTTTTATGGTCAGTGAAGAGAAAAAAAGCTCTTCATTCACATCCCAATGTTCCAAATGTGAGATGAATTGCCCCTGTCATATTCCTGTCCACTGAATATAAAGAAAGGCAATCCCTCTGCAGAAGAACACATTGCAGGCTTTCTCATCTTGGTTGAAATTAATTATATGCCTATAGTCTATTGGGGAAAATAAGCCAGTTTTTACCAAGTTGGTGGAATACTAGTCTTAAAACCACTGGCAGTTCCTAGACCATGTTACCAAATCACTTTCAAGCAATCAGGAAACTACTTTGAGTTGCACAGATCTCACAAAAGTCTCTAACACAGTAATTTTTTGTGCTCATTATACTACTCACTAAACAGGCATGCACTCGATGCCAAACACGCAAAAATGTTTTAGAAGACAGTCAGTTTATCAACTTACGTTCCTACTACCAGCCAAAACCAAAAAGGAATTTTGGCTTACATACACAAAACTTACACAAGTAGTCTTGTGTGTCCTTATTTCATTTCCATGAAGGTTTGAAATGGTCTGTAGACATCTGTTCTGTGCAAAGGTGGCACAGCTCAGTGAGATGTTCGTTTTTTCATGATACCTGCCAGTGTATCACTCTATATTTAAAGCATCTGCTGTCATATGGTGCAGTGACCTATTCAGTTATGCTCTCTAGCCTAACCAAATCCACATTTACAGTATGATAATTGTGTGCTGGATTGGGCATCAGCCAAATATACCACTGAAAAAGGCCCATAAAGTGAGTAGCATTGTAACTTACTTCACTGCTGTCTGTACATCACCTAAACTCCATTAACAAGACAATGGTATACCAGAGAGTACAAGATTTTTGTTTCTAAAATCTAACATGTTTTCCCCATTTAAAAATTGTAAATTGGAATTTCAGTTCTGTAGTTTTCTTTCAGGAACTTTAAGTGTCTAATTAAATGTGGGTAGACTGACATGTGCATAGTAAATATCCAGGTTTATTTTAATAGGGTTCCATATGCTAATCTTATATAGTATTATGAAATGGAAAAGGCATTCAGAGTAATGAGATAAGACTTTGCCAGAATGTTCCATCTGATAGGGTGGTCTGGTGTTGGCAGTAAAAGCCAGAGTCTCAAGAAATCATAGGCTGTTTTTCAGATAGTGCTCTTTAGAGTTATTAGGTTACTGTTCTATAGTCTTGTTTTCATGGACATGCTGCCTTTCAGCATTTTTGTAAGTATGGATGTGGCTGTGCAGCTCAAAAGGATCAATATATCTCTTGGAGAAACTTATTTTGATATGTATACAAGAAGCAGGGGAATTCTGTCAGAGATTTCATTTTCATTCTTGGATCTGAGCTGTATGTGTCAGCTGCTCATGTCAGCCCTAGGTATGACCTAATTCTCACCTCATGTATTTTAAAGAAGACATGTCTCAAACCTAGCAATGAAAGAGCCAGCATTTCATCATCACAGTCTTTGAGACAAAGGAATATGTGAAGTTTTGTGGTTGCTGAAGGAATATCTGACCAACAATTCCAGATAGGAAACCAGGCATGGCAGGTTACCATTATGGCTGACTGAGAAAGCTGGACATTTTTGTCTGACCTTCTGCTATTTCTTTTCCTCATGGTTCAGGGAAGAACTCTGAAACCTGTCATTGCAGAAAGAAGAAAACACGTAGTTGTGAGACACTACCTGGAATCTAATAATCCTGTGAGACAAGGCTAATTTTACATAGGCAAAAAAGATACAGTTCAGACCAAGAGAAATGCCTGGTCTTACATTCCAGACTTTGATTTTGAGGAGCCATCTATTTGACACTTCCCAAGTGTGACCAAGGCAGACAAATTATTTTACTAACCTTTTCACATATCTGCAGGAAAATTCAGTTTTTTATTTTCAGATGAGCTAGATGAGATCCCAGGCATTTCTGTCTGGCACTCAGCTCTGGTGCACGAGCTTCAGGGTATCCTTATATTCATATTCTCCTGCCTCTTTGATTTGTGTGTGAGGAAAAAGGGTCATTTTATAATCTTCCTAAGACCTCAACTGACTTTTGACCAATGTGATTACTTGCTAGGTCACAGTTGTGGCTACCATTTTTCATATATCTTGATTATCTGAAAAGATGACTGTTATTAATATCACAGTGACAGATGTGACTCTCTTGTACATGTATATTTATACTGAAAGCTTGCATCCCTTCTTCATGTCTAAGCTGCCTCTGAGGTATGGCTAAATCCTTAAAGGCTCATAGGAGGTGCTGGCTCAGGCTTTTTGAGTCTTTGTATCCCTTCTCACTTCTTCCAGTCTGAGAAAAGCTATGCTGGAAAAGGTGGTACTCAGCAAAAGCACATGGCCATGACAAGCAGGATCTCAGTAGTTGAACTCCCAGGTAATGAAGCACCCACAGGAAATTGCAGTTTGTTGTGTTGTTGCAGCAGGTTGTTACTCCCTCCTCACAACCACCATCTCTGTGAGTTACAGCTCAGAGAAGTTAGTTCTAAATGCTGCTACTTTTTAAGATTTAGGACGTTTTCTTCCTTCCCCTCAGTGTTTGACATCTGTGCACACAGGTACGTGAAAGTAGCTAGGTTCCAGATGTTTGTAATGCTTGCACAGATGTCTGCAGCACCCAAGCAGTTGGGACCAGCCGGGCCTTCCCTGCCAGTCTGGAAAAGCAGCAGCTCCGGAGGTTTCCAGGAGGAAACCAAAACCAGGCAAAAGCAACCTGTCCCATGCAGGTAAATGTATCATAATTTGGGCATTAGTGTCCCAGCTATTATGTATTCACCTTTTGTTACAAGTCTGGATACTGATGATTTCTGGTTTTCAATCTGGTTATATTTGTGTCACAGATGATTTGACAGGCTGTTGACCTGTTTTTTCCATTTGCTATGATACATTCTTTTATTAGATCTTCTACCTCTCCTCTCCACTAAAAAATGCAATGTTTTTTTATTTCTTTTGAGATTAAAACCTTTCTTTGCCCTTGACAGTTCTTCTGCAAATTTCTCTCAGCCCATTGTACCTTGTTCTCAGGAATGGTCTGACAGAATAAAGGCTTCCTATTTTCCATGTGGTCAAGTACTGGGTTTTCTTTTCTTTTTGTGGGGGCGTGGGGGAAAAAGGGGAAGAAGAAAACTAAGAATGTCTGACTTTTTTATTACAAATCTACATTATGCTGGTGCCTTGCTTGACCTAACCTCACTCTTGCAAATTGCTGGGATTTTTTTTCCATCAAAGTGGACATGATTCTGAACTCTGACATGAGTCATTATTATTTCTCACACTACTACTATAAATTTTTTTCTATTAACTGATAATTAAGAAAGCACCATGATTGACAGCAAATTAAACAACTGAGGTTGTTATTGGTCTGTGTGAACTTCCTTTCAGTTCTTTGACCTGGAATAATTCATTTGAGGAGCAGGGTTAAAACTCTTCATGTCATGTGACAATTTTGCTTGTCAGACTTAAAAAAAAATTCTCTCAAGGAAGTGGAGAATAAACACTTTGAGCTCCCCATTTTTTCCTGATTTTATACTAGACATTTTTCATCTGACAATTAGTTTTTGACAGATGGAAGTGCCAGGAGGACTGTATGAGTTCTGGTATAAGGATCAAATTATTCAAACTGCATTTTTTTGTCTTAATCCCTTTTTTGAGTATAACTGATTATTTTTATAGTGCAATAAAAATAATATAATAATCAAAGACTACTGAAATAATTTACTCAATTTTAAATGGCACAGGAGACAATATAAATACAGAATAGAAGACTCTTTCAAAAAGAGTGCTTTTTTGGCCCAATGTTGCTTGAATTCAAAGAAAGCAGGGGCAAGGAGGCAAGACTTAGAGGAAATCTTCCCCTATTGTATTCAACTTTAAATTTATAAGAAGTAAAATGACAAGAATAGGATTTTTTTTTCAAGTTAGTAATACCCAAAGGCAGAGCTACTTTTCAGTAATAATGAGGCTTTAATACACATTTAATAAAAGGATGTTAGCATAGTATTTTGAAAATGTCAGTAACTAAATGCCAATCCCACTGAAATCACTGGCATTTGTACCTGCATGGGAGCACAAAGGTCAGGTTATACAGAATTTCTTCTGAAACTGAAATGAGAAGGATTGATTGCTTATGTTTAGTTCAAACAGAAGAACATAAGTAGAAAGTAACTATTTTTACCTGCATATTAAGATTTTGTAAAATGTATATTATTCTTTTTTATATATTCCCTCCTTTGCCCTGATGCAAAATCATGCACCTAATTTAAGGTATTTACATCTCTGTGAATTTACTTGCAGATAGTTTTGTTACACAGACAACCTGTCTGTGTGGAGAGTAAGGAGAGACCTGTGCATTATAGAAAAGCAGTATAATCCCTCCTTCTGTAGTTTCTATTATGCACACTTTTTCAAATTTGCTTTTTGCACGGAGGTGAATGGCATTTCTGCTGTATAAGTCCTTTTGGGACATAGATGTACCCAGCACTGTAAGATTCCTGAAACAAATTGTTCAAGTGTATCTAAATTATAATTACATTTCCCCTTAGTGGACCTGGAAATTATGTGGGACCCAAGAATAAATAACTCATTATATCCTTTTAAAAAAAATCAAAAAGATGCTGAGTATCAGGTTCTTAATAACAATAGATTCTTCTGTAATAGGACCACAGTATACGATAAGAAAGGGAAAAAGATCCTATCTTTGTCAAGAGCTTGCTTTCTATTTGTAAAATACATTTATTCCTGGTCTATAAATGCCTTGAGTGTCTGAGACAACTGCAGAAACAGTGATGTTTTCCTTACAGAAAAATTATGGTTTCAAAGTAAAAAGATTTCTGTTCTAAAAAGCCATAACTTGCCTTCTGCTTCTGAAATCCTGCCATCAATGTGTTTTACTGAAAAGAATGGCAATTGCTGTAATGTCACTCCATCTCTTGACAGCCCAGATTGCACAGTATTTTTGCCTGCTTTTCACTCTTCCCTGAGACCATCCATTCCCCTGGCAACATGATGTGAGGCAGGAGTTGGAACACGTCAGGAGGCAGCTGCAGCAGGGCTTGCTCCAGGGAGCCTCACCTCCCCTGCCTGGCACACCAGTGTCACAGGGCACTGTAGGGTCTCACATGAAGTCAACATTTTGACAATTCCAGGCTTTTTTTGTCTGCTCAACCCCCCCTTTCCAAAGAAAAGAAAGAAACAATCCAAAGAGGCAAATTATTTTACAGTTTTTCTCATACCAAATATGAAGAACATGCAGGCTTTTCCTTACAGCTATGATTTCACTTTAAGGTACTGGAAAAAAAGGGAATGTAATCTTGTACAGGCACCTTGAAAGGTCTTACTGAAAAATATTGAGCAGAATTTCAGGGAATACCAGTCATCATTTACAGCATCCAATAGGTTTTCTTACACTTGTTTTCTCAATAGGATATTGCTGAATTTTTGGGGCCTCTAAAACTAGTGAGTTGTCAGGTTATGGACTCAGTCCAAGGCAGATTTGAACTGGAATTGAGTGTATCTTTAAAAACTGACCCATACTTCTAAATGCCTAAAGTACTATTTTCCTGCCTTTTTACAATACTTAAGTGAGCCAAATCCAAATTGCTTGGAGTATCTTACAAGACATAAATCACAACAAATGGTTGGAGATTTTTTTTCCTCATGCCTGTGTTTCTCAGATTTCATTCAATGTTGATTTTCCAAGGGAAAAAATATCTTAAAATATGCATAAATAACTCTTTTAAGCACATCCTAAAGATAATAAATATGGTCTCTCATTGTCATGACTTTTCTGTTTCAACACACTACAGATTATCTGATGGTTAAAGTCCCAGTCTTGTAAACAACTCTATTTGGATGTCTTACTGCTGGGACTACTTCATTATTTTATTTTTCTTTGCTCTGATTATTTTATTTTCTTTTGTGATAATTGGTTCTAAGAAGATTACAGGAAGATAATGGATCCCTATGACTGAGCTTCACCAACTTCTGCCCAAAGCTTGTGAAGATTATTTCTACAGTAACGAAGTTACTCTTGATAGAGTGGAACTGTACAGTGAATTATTGAGAATAAAGACAGTTTGGAACACTGCATGAATATTTGTTCTTAAAGCTAAATAGTGTTTTTTCAGACTGGAGGACATGTATTTCAAATAGGGACATTTACACAGATTTGCTTTCTGCTACTTTGTGTAAAAAGATGATTAGTTCAAGAAGTTTAGTGGGTGCAAAGTATGACGTAGAGTTACTAAGGACCACAGATTTCCTATTAATGATGTGACTTCAGTTTCCGTGCAAGCAATTCCTTAGGAATCACTTGATTTATTTTTTATGATATTGTGTTCTAGGTGAATTATATGCTGTTCTTTTCAATTTTATAAAATATAATTTGCATTTAAGTAGTGTCACTAAAGATTCATGGGAAAGAAATACAATGAATCACTAAGCTGGATTTTGCAGCTGAAGTAGCTTATGGAATGCATATGTACAAACTAAAAAGTGGGGGAGTAATGCCATATTGAAGTGTAGCATTGTGAAAACTAAGATTTCAAATAAGAAAAAGGCCCTTTTGAGCCCTTCAGTCTCAGAGAGAATTTGTCCAGGAGAATCAGCTTGTGCTGATTGTCTTCATGATAGATGGCCCATTATTTAGTCCCTAAGGAGTTACCACCACAAGACATGAAGTATTTTCCAATCTCTCCAACAGCCTAAGGACAAACCCTTAAGTTATATCACTTTCATATCTGACAGAAGGCATAAAGTGCTTATTATCTTCCTGGTCTTGTGATGACTCTCTGTCACATGTGTTTCTCTGCTGATCATCTTCCCAACTTCTTCAGGACAGTTCTGTGGAAGAAATACTCTGAAGTGTTGATAGAATTAGGCACCCTGTTTACAGACCACAGCATGTCATAGGGCAGGCAGAGGCTGAAGTGTTACTTAATGGGATATGTGCATTAAAATTAAAAAAAGAACCAAACAAACTAGAGGCAGTAAAGCCAGCAAATACGGGAAGTGCTCACTGCAAGCATACAAATCAGTGCAGATTACACTGCTTGTGCCACTGCAGCCAAGGGCTGTGCTTTTACAGCAAAGTACTGGATTGTTCTCCCTAGAGATCATATTTTACAGGTCATGATACAAATTAAGTAGCTCAAAGAGAGCAATAGCTGCAAGCAATTGAACCATGGAGAAAAGGAGCTGTGGTTTAATTTTTTCAAGACTGGCTAAGTGCTTTACTATTGCCTGAAAAATCACTACTTCTAAGTACTCCAAAACCCCCTCCTGCCAACTCCCAACATGCAGAATACAAAAAGACAGGTAGGAGCAGGCTGCTGCTGTAATAGCTCATCCAGTAGGCAAGTCCTTCCCTGCCCATACCCAAAGGCATACAAGAAAGAGAACAGCTGAAAGTGAGATTTTAGGCTAAGTAATACTTGTTGAAAAGGTTGGGCTGTGAATTCAGCTCTCCTGTTTTAGGCTACAGAGATCTCATGCATATCCTAAGTGGCCACACAGTGTACATGCTGACTAAATAGAATTTTCCCTGGTCAAACCTGTTACATTTGGTATCACCTTCTTGGAATGACTGAGGATGATGAAACAGGACAGAAGAGCGCATTAAACCTGGCCAGAACAAACGAAATTTTATTAATAAAAATTTAAGGTGCTTAACAAGTTGCATACTCTATGGTACAAAGTAAGCTATAAGCTTGTACAGAATTGTGCACTTGCCTGGAATTGTCCAATGTTCCCCAAATATTTCTCACAAGAGCACACTTGTGCATCCAACTGTTAGAGCTGAAGTTAGAGAATAGAGTTCTGACACCCAGCTGGACTAAAGACAAAGTTGCCTTAACTAATGTTGTCCTTTAGTGACATTCTTCTGTGACCTCATATTTCCAGTTTCTGCATGGACAGGGAGGAAAATTAATTAATTTTTCAAAGTTGTAACATGTTTACCCAGGTTGCCCCTATGCAAGCTTGCCCTGGTTCAGCAATTTTGTCACAAACTGAAGCCTGCAGGTTTAATCAATATAAACCTCAGTCTCACTCTGATTTAGATCTGGCTTTTATCAAGCTAAACTAAGATGACGAAACCAGGTGTTAAATCTGTGTTGGATCTGTGCATGATTTTACACCATTTCAACAAAAGAGCTTACATTTTAGATAATGCAGACATGCTCATTATGCCCGAAATCCATGTTATTCCCCCACTGCACAGTGCCCAGGTCACTCCTGGGCATCTCCCAGGCAGGAATGGGGAAGGCATGGGCTGAACTGAGGCTCCCTCTGTCATATCGCAGTGTTCCAGCATTTACTCGGAGAAAAAGCCTCCGACTTTCCCCCGGGGCAAGAAGCCCAGGCTTGATCTGCCAGCATCTGCCTCGCAACAAGCGCTTCGTTTCACCTGCCCCGTCCTGCTCCTACCCGGGGGCTGCTGCAAGCCCCCGTCTTTGTTCCGCTGGCTCCGCCTCGGCGCTGTCCCCTCCCCGCGGGGCGGGCCCGGGCCCGGGGGCGGTGGGAGCGGGCTCCTGTCCCCTCCCCGCCGTCCCCTCCCGGCGCGGCGCTGGCTGCGCTCCGCGGCAGAGCGGGGTGCGGGAGGAGCCGCGGGAGGAGCCGGGCTCGGCCGCTTTGTGCCGGCAGCCGCCGCAGGACGGCCGCGAAGGTAGGAGGGCTCCGGCCCGGCTCTCTCGCCGCCCGCCCCGGGCAGCATCCCTGTCGAGCTCCGCGGGCGGAGAGGGAGCACAGGAGGGAAGAAGAGGGAGGGGAAGGGCTGGATTCAGAAATGGGCTTTTTCAGCCGCTGCTTCGCTGCTGCTCCAGGCAGCCCCGTGCTAGGAAAGCTGTGGGTTAAAAAAAAAAAAAAAGAAAAAAGAAAGCTAAAAAAAGTCTCGCTCGTTTTCTTGGCCGGGAGCAGCACATGGAAAGAGCTGGGAGGGAACCCGGTTATCGGGCGGCGGCGGCCCCTGCCCGGGCTTTGGAAGGGCAGGAACCCGGCCGAGATCCTCCGAACGCAGCCCTGTGTCTGCCATCCCGAAACTCGCATCCTTTCCCGGGAATGGCACCGGGCAGGCAGCCGCGCCGCTGCTTTGTACCGCTGCGAGCTTCCTTATTTTCTGCCTTTTGGGGTGGGCAGAGGTGGTCTTCTTGCAGGCTTGGCCATTTGATCCTGGTTCATCATAGCCGAGAGATTGCATCATGTTACAGTCCTGGAGTCAGTCAGGGCAAAGGCGAACAGAACCATCTTTCCAGACCTCCATCCCGTTGGCTTCCCGGGCCGACCCCCTCCTTAATTTCCTGTTGAACGGAGGTTCGAGCTGAGGAGCAGCCTGCCATTGGAGGCTGCGGGGAACAGGTCACAGCGACGTGGTTTGATTTCTTCCACTGAGAGGTTTTTTGGAAACTCAAGTTTGTCGGTTCTACGCGCGGTATGTGTCTCGTGTGGAGGGGTTAGAGGAAACTTGCCAAAGATTTAGGCGGTAGGAAAATAATGGGCGGCAGAAGAGCCGGATAAGCTGCCAAAAGCAGGAGTCGCTCCATAACCTGAAAGCTCTGGAGCGGCGGGAGGTGAGTGGATTTGGGCAGGCAGCCTCCGGCAGCCCAGGCATTCACCTGCCCTGAAGGACAGTGCAGCTGAGTAAACGCACATTCTGAAAGGCAAGACAAGGCACATGTGAGAAACAGAGACGTATTTAGCTCATCTCCCCTCTGGATCCTTTATAGTCAGTTTGATGCAAACGCTTGGTGTTACTGTTCTGTTTATTGTATTACTGAAGTTTGCAGCTGAGATCCAACTATGAAATGATAAATCTCAAAGCCAGAGAGATGCTGTTAAATAATGTACTTCAGTCCAGGACTTCTTAAGACGACAGTTTCTGCTGTTCTTTGTGCAGCTCTTTGTTTTGTTCATGGGGAAAAAGATGTCATGGCACGGCTTGGTTCAATTCTCAGAGGTATCCATAACCATTAATGATTATTCTGTAACCAGCGTCTCGCCCTTGGAGGTGCTCTGCTACTGTTTGTTCCAAGTGTTACAGGGCCACTCTTTTCTTTCATAAAAATAATAGTACTGTGAACGGTTTTTTGGTGCCTTTCTGAGAATAGTCTGTGCAAGGGCACAAGGGAACAGCTTGGCAGCCAGATTGATCTCTCCATCAATGCTGTCCTATATGGGCACTTGGTGCCCTTCCGTCATCCCTTAATGCCTCCTGGTGGTTTCCATGGGAAGAGCTGCACAATTACTTTCTTGTTTTGAGCTAACCATTTTTCCTTTCAGTACTGGTGTCAGAAAAGAGCAAATGCTACATTAGAGCTTGAGAGAGGGCCTCCTGTTTTTCTGAGGCTGTAGAGCACCACATGGGTTTACGAAGAGTTTGAAATGGATTTGAAAAAGAGGGATCTATAGTTTTCTTTGTGTGTCAGCCAGTGATTGCAGTGACAAGCCAGCAAACAGAACAATGAGCAGACACTGCCTTTGGTGATATGTGGCGCTGGGTGGTGTTCCCTAGGAAATTTGTCATCAAAAGTCAAAGTGTTATGTTGTGTTCCTGTGTCTTGGGTAGATTTTTAGATTAAGGGATTTGGAAGGTCTGTAGGGTTGAAATTGCAATACTGAAGCAGTGCCAACGAAGAGGGGGTAAAATGCAAGACTTCAATAGATCAACCACTCACACTATTTTAAAATTTTACAATTTTAGTGAAGGATGATTTTCCTTTTCCTCTCCTAAATCTTTCAGAGTTGAAGAGATACTGTGTGAGACATAAAACCCCAAATCAAATATTGAAGTCTCAGTGTGACAGGCTGTATTTGGTACATGTATGACTGATTGTGCTGTTCCTTTCAGTGGTGCAAATACAACTTGCTGTATGACCAGGAATTGTCTTGCCCTGCTGCTGGCTGCCATCTCCCTTGTGACATTGCCTCGGGACAAAGAGCCAGCAGTTCAGGGCTGGTTGATGCTATCTGGAGTCGACCGATTTAATTTCCATCCATTTTCAAAAGTTTTGTGTCTGATGGGTCAGGCAGTGGGAGTGTGACATCCAGGAGCCTGCCTGGTTAACCTCTTTGTTCAAAGCTGTGCTCTTTGTCTCCTGAGGAGAGGTTGAGGAGGAGGAGGAAGGGATGTACTTTATATTCATTTGCAGGAGATCTCCTGCTGATGAGGAAGGGTGGGATGTAAGGACTTGCACCTCCAAACTCCTGTACAGTTTAGTCCACTCTATGCTATTATGGGTTAGTCACAGTAAAGAGTACTCTGGCTATTTTTCAAAAAAATTATGCATCCCTTCCAGCTATGCAGTTCAACTGGTTTTAGATGTGAATGACACCTAGCTACTGGTATGGTTCTGACTTCCCTGACTCATCACTACATTGACAAATATATTTCTTCTGGTTTAGAAACTGTCTGTCTGGGCTGGCTGGGTGACCGTGTTACACACTCAATAGGTATTATTCCAGATTAATGTACTTATAATGTAAAGTGTCAGGCTCACAGTTGAACTCTTAATAGTCAAACCCAACAAGAGTAATAGAAATGTGGAGGTACTGTGGTCTGCAGGTACTGTGAACTCTGACCTTTTAGTAAAGGATGGAAAAAGCCAGATCTTGAATCTACTCCTCCATCTCTAAGGGTTGTCTAGGAGGAATTAGTTTTAGGAATTCCTTTACCTACTGTGAAGCACCCTAGCTAACCTTAGAGCAGTTTAAGTTGCCCAGACCATACTGGATGTCTTTCTGGGGAGTGTCTGCATGAAGTGTCACTGAGAGCAGCCTGTCAGCACAGCATGGGCAGGTAGGAGACACAGCTGCAAGGGCACAGGGCTGACCCTGAGCTCAGAGTGCAGGGCTTGCAGCAGCACCACTGCACCAACCTGCCTGGGCACGCTTGGGGGTCTGCCACTTGTGGTGATCCATGCTCTAAAACACCATGTGTGGGTTGAATTGCTCTTACTCTGCTAGATGATCCTTATGGTGCCTCTGAACTCAAACCTTTCTATGGTACTCTGTGATCTGAGGTTAACTCTTGACTGTCCAGGACATAAAAGACATGCTGCTGTGAGCCATAGTAATGAATAGTGTTGCAGGAACATAACCTGGGTTTGTGCAGCGGGGGATATCTCATAGCAGATAACAGTCTTTTGGGACATAATCTCTATTTTCCAGAGATATGGCAAGACATTAAAACCTGGATGACAGAACTGCCATCAGTTCACCCTTTGCCATCCTAGCAAAACGTCAGTCATGGCTTAGTGTGTGTTGTAAGGTTTGACTGCCAAAGGTGCTGAGCACCCTTAACACAGCAATGTCCAAATGAGCTTTGGTGGTTACCTCTCTTAGAGTATGCCTTGGAGAATACAGGAGGCTGTGAAAAGGATAAATCAATATCTATTGTATATTTTGCTGGTGCTCATCAAGAAATCTAGGAAAGAAACTCCTAAGAGGATTTTTTTATCAGTTGGATCTTGATAGATACTGTTCTTTACATGTATTAGTATTTTAAAAATTGGTGGTGTATGTTTGGCAGTAAAAGGAGAAAACTGATAGGCCTGTCTTTTCTAAATCTCTTTCCTAAACTGAAAAAGGAAAAAAAAAAGTATTATTCCTTTTATAGTGACATAGTAGTGGGATTTTTTGACTATCTGGGGGTTTTCAGCTGCCAACATCTCTCTGCCATTATGTAGTTTTGAGCTGAGCAATAAAGGCTATCTTTCTCTAAGACAGATGTTGGTAATGGCCTTATTGTGCCAAAACCTCCGTGAGTACAAAATGCTGAATAAAAATATTTCCATCCATTAATAGTGAGTGCCAGAAAAAGAGTACACAAGTGGTTTCAAATTTAATCTGTAATGTAGCTGATGTCTCAAAGATAACAACATCTTACCTCCAAGAAATACAACGCTGTATGTGAGGTAATTACTATGAGTTACACTGAATATATATTATTCATTAGGGGACTGTCATTATATCATGCTTGTGAATTCCCCAAAGTCTCTTATCAGTGTTCTCATCACATCTCAACCTTCATGGAAAAGAGGATTTTGGTGTCCCACTTGACTGACTGATGCTCTGCCTTGCTAGTAGCCTCTTCTAGTGAGCATGCTTACCTTGTTAATTTAAAATGAATAGACTTTGGGAAGGGAGCTTAGTTCATATATTCACATTATCAATGATAGCACTTCACAGGGAATATGTAGTGGTATGTTATCTCAGTTTTGCAGAAGAGCAAATAGTAAAAGCTCTTTCATAAGCAGTTTTCAGCTTTCATGCTAAACTACTCTGCACTGTCTTCAAAGTATAAAGGCTAAATATTTGGTCAATTGCTGTGGATAGATTTTTTTTGTATCCGTTAAAGGTTGTTTAAGTATCTCTTTGAAATTTATCTGGTCTCTCATCTGTTATACATGCTTATGGCAATCCTGTTAGAAATCGGAAGAGAGGAGAAGGCAAGGTAAGGACAGAATTTCTCTGTTATTAGTGGATCCAGATTTTATTTTCCTGTACCTTTTTTTGCCAGGAGCAGCTGCAAAGAGAGAATTACACTGTGACCTTCACGGCACTTCCTGGTGCCGTCATCAATCAGATCTAGCAGGAGCTTTATCACATCTATCAGTGTGGCTCATAAGCCACATGCTGTCTAGTCTGGGGGGAAAAACAAACAAACAATGGGAGCTACTGTAGGGTTTGTTTAAAATAAAACAACCAGAAGTGAGCTTTTCCCATATGTGCCAGCTTGGTGGGCAGATTTCTATTTTTGCCGTGTGCTGTTGGGCTGATTAATAAAAGATGATGATTGTAAAGCAGTGGAAGAGATTTCCAGTACATGTCAATGGCACTGGCAATTCATTCATTCATTCATTTCATGGAAATCGCAGTTTCACCCTTTCTCAGGTGATGTTCTTCAGTCCCTCAGCGTTATTTTTACAGAGGAATTTAGCAGTTAGATTAATTAAGGTGTTTTCACAGGTAAATATAGAAAAAATGTTTTCAGACTTCTCTAGCTTTCTTAGATTGTGATTTGCTTGCTTTTTTTTTTTTTTTTTTTTTTGAGGGATCATGTATGCCTTTGCAGGCTGCTCTAGGGCTCTTCCAGAGGCAAGTTCATAGTGTAGCAGCCAAGGTCAGCTGATCAGCTGCAGCATTTCCTTTTTCAGTGTGCAACACATTAATGCCCTGTAAGTGGCTGGTTTGTTTGCTGGTTGGTTGGTTTTCCCTATTGACCTTGGTCTGGTTATGGAGTTATACTAAAATTTACAACATTTTGTGTACATTTTTTCATTGTTACACCAAGGTCATTGCCTTTTTAAAATTCCTTTGCTCTCCTTTTCTTGCCATCTGCAGTAAATAAAACTTTCTTGCTTTCCTTTCCTGGGTTCAGTGCAGTGATAGTTTGGCAGGTTGTCACTTGGTGCCTGACTTGCTTTTGCAGGCACAGCCCTTGCTGACAGGGAGATGGGAGAGCAAGTAGCAATGGGGACAGGCAGAATTGCTACTGCATGTGTAATTCTCACTGCATTCATGATGACATGTTTGTGTGTCTATGTGATATATACAAATGACTATGTAGGTGTAGATAGATAAGTAAAGTGTGTATATGTGTAGGTGATATGTTTAAGCTGCCTTTGTCATGCAGATTTTCTGAGAAAAATGGCTAATGGCTAATAAATAAATAAATGTACTGTTAGACTTTTGAGTAGAAGATTAAGGCCTTGAGCTTCAAATTGTTAATGTTGATGGCCAGCAGCAGGGTGTGATCTGTAATTTCTGTGGGTTTGAACCAGCCAGTTCTTGGCAGAAGCCATCTTGGTACCAGATCTGGGCAAGGAAGTTTGAAATGCCATATGAAATGGGCAATAGCAGGTGCAAGGAAAAAGTGCATAAAATGTGCAATACGTCTGGCAAAAGATTATCTACTCTGTCATGAAGAAATAAATCATGTGAACTGTCTAGCTGCTTGTGGAATATTTACTTTTGTGCTTTTCCTCAGTGTGTGCTGTGCCAGTTTGACAGGCTTTGTAGCCCCAGCTGCTGCACTGGTGCTGGGCAGGGCAGGGGTGGCAGCGCTCAGTCCCTGCCCCACAGCCCAGCAAACCTGAGGGGCAGGGGGCCTGCCCAAAACTGCCTCTTATCCATCTCCTGCTTCCAGCAGCCAGGCACCACTGCTGTACAAACACTTGGTAGGGAGAATCCAAAGCTATAAGCAGTCCCATTTCAGCAGCAGGATGAGGAGGAGAGGGAAAGCTGCCAGCAGGAACTGGTCTGAGATGCTGTGTCCTGTGTGTCATTCTTTGGCGGCTCCTGCTTCATGAGGATACAGCAAAACAGCTGGCTGCCTGCTGCAGGTCAGACCAAACAAAAAGACATGGTTTCAGCCCTGAAAACAAGGTGAGCCATAATGAGGAGGTATTAAAATGGCAGGAGTTGAAAATAGGAGAGATATGCAAAGGGCAGAGGGATGAGTTACGGAGCAGGGCTGCCGAGTGTCTCCAGAGTTGGCAGCTGAGCTGCAGAGGGGCCACTCTGATGCTCTTCTGCTGCTGCATGTTAGCATAGATCAGAGAGAAGCTGCCCCTTAGGGAGTGGGATTTTCTTGTGTAATGCAGTCCATGCTAGGGAATAGAGTGAAATACTGGATTTGTCACTGGCTGTAAGAGAACAGGTTGAAGAAAGTGAATATCTGAATATGGTTGGAAGCTCATTGATTCTCAGCTCTGTTAATACATAGCATTATCAAAAGATTACCCTTTGGAAAATTAAAAGATCTGGTTCCTGGAAAGGGGAAAAAGTATTCAGACCGAAGAGCTTCTGAGAATAGACAGAACTCCTCCTTGCCTGATCCCAGTCTGCACCATGTGTTTGTCATTAGGACCATGAAAAGCTGTGAGTCTCCTTAGAGGAGGAATGATGGGTGCATGGTGGGTCCTTCAGGAAGAACCTGGAGAGCTGAGAGGAGATGAGGGGCTAGGTCAGGCCGCAGCATTTTGTTTTGAGCTTAACAGGAATGAAATCCACCCTGGAGAGTCTTGGGGAAAGTTCTGGATGAGGGCCAGTATGAATAATGCTGAGTGCAGATGGGTCAGACCCCACCTGGTTACAAAAACAATCCTCTTTCCAAGGTTGGTTATTTCTGCTGAAAAAGGGGATATTTAACAAGTAAGGTTTCATTTAAAAGAAACAAAACCAAACAAACAAATGGTTGGGGACCTTAAAAAAACTAGCCGAAAACAAAAAATCTAAAAGTCTCTCACTTCAGAAATTAATAAAAACAAGCCCCCAAACATGCAGCCAGCTGAAAGCACACACCAAAAATCTCAGATAAACAAAACAAGTGTCCTCTGGGAAAAGGAAGAGTTGTTCCCTCTCTGGGAAAATTTGTCTGTTCCTGTGGCTTGTGAACTTTTCATCTTCTCTGGGACTTTCTGCTGTCCTTGGTTTGCTTTTTTCAGCTTCTTGGTCTTCTTTCCCTGGAGCCTAGAAAAGTGTTTATGCAAGCACTAGACTTTAAGTAAATGAATGACGAGTGCTGTTCCTCAGGGGTTGGTTTTGGGACTGGTCTTGTTTAACTTCTTGTCAGTGACACGGGCAGTGGGGTTGAGTGCAACTCAGCATGCACCAGCCTCTACTCCTGCAGGTTGTGGCCATCAAGACACCTTTCCCCTTGTGACAGTCACATCCTGAGCGTTATTCCAGAGCTAATCTGGAGCAAGCTCTATTCAACAGGACCCAAAAATGCAACAGTTAATTTTTAGTCTGAGTCAAGTTTCCATTAGTCTCCAGTTGACTACTGTTCCTGTCTTCTTGGCAATGACTGAGCCTCACAGCCTCTCAACACTGCAATTTCCTTCACATCCCTTTGGATCTTCCTCTTTATTTTGTTTGCAAAACATTGAGTCTAGATTTTGCATATGTGGAAAATCTTGCTGAGAGTTGTCACCCCTTTGACCTCATTTTTTTCAGATCTCTCATTTTCCTGTCCTCTTGCTTATAGTCCAACTATGTAACTTTTAAAAGTGGTCTGAGTGTTAAAAGTGGTAGTGAAGGCTTGTCTGTAAACAGTAGCTCTCCCTACAACTCAAGGGCAAGTGGATACCTATGTAGAAGGCCCAAATGACTGACTGTCTCAAAGAAACTACTGAAATACTGATTAGATTCAAAGGAAAGCAGAAGTTTTCTTGAAGAGGTATGATGTTTAGGGATTTCCAGACTTCCTCAACCCTTTTCAAATCCTTCAAAAGTAATTTTCTCCACTACGATAAGATCTTTAAAAGTGCTATGGAACAAAAGTGTTCTTGCACTTGAGATTCCTGTCTGGTTTATGGTCAGCACACCTACAGGCTCCAGGATATAAGTGCAGTCTCAGATTGCCCTGAAGTTTGTTGTGCTTCATGGGAGCAAAGGGTGAAATCCATCTTAAAGACTTAGGGTCATTTGGGCTAGATTTCCTGACATACCAGCTCTTATTAAAAAAAACCAAAAAAACAACAACAGCTGTTTTGGGGTTTTCTGACAGCTTTAAAGGAAAACAACGAAATAAAGAAAAAGTACTCTCCCAAATAGATATCAAAGCTTAGCTTGGTGTGAATGTGCTTTAAGTAGACTCAGTCTTTGCATTGACACTAGTTAATTTCTTCTTTTGCTTCAGGGAGGTAACTTGGAAGCAGTATTTGTGAACAAGTCCAGCCCTTTCCCTGCACGCTGCTGGAGGGAAGGGCTGTTTCCTACTGAGGTCTGTCTTTCCCTCTGTGAGATAGGATCTGAACAACCCACATCAAGACCTACATGTAAGTTATGTGAAAGTACAGATACATGACATGGTGCTGCTTTCCAAGGTGTGATTGTGGAGTAGCTCTTGGCCAGGAGGCATCACCTGGATGGCCCATCCTCTGCCAGGACCAAAGGTGCAGGAATGTGCCCTTGCTCAAGCCGTAGTTTCAGCAATGTGTAGAGAGCTAAAGAAGCACAGCTCTTCTAGCAAGTTGACTTCAGTGACTTATAAAGCACTTGGTACCTTAGAGCAGCTCTTTATATGTTAATAACTCATTTAAATCTAATGGCTTAATGAAATTGGACAGGCAGTAGGAACTTGAAATGGCAGATATTCAGGATGCGAAGGGAAGGAGAGAACCGACAGGCTTCCTGAATGCTTGAAAGAAATGCAAAGTTGTAAGGATTTTGGTACCCTGGTCACCTCTCTCATCAGCCCTGCTAGTGCTTCAGCACTCCTGAGATTTCAGTACAAACCCACAATCTCTAATGAAGTGCAAAGAAGGGACAGAAGCCTTTAAGAATCCTTTAGCATCTTTTCTGTTTATTTGTGTTGCCACGCCTATTTTAAAGCTTTCTTTTTAACTCCTGCAATGCTAGTGAATTTAGGAACACTCCCAAATTCTAGGATAAACAGGCTTTTGTCTACTTTACCTGTAAAATACCTTCTGACATAATGCCAGGTGTTACATCCCTAAGACCTTTTGTCACAGTACTTTTGAGCTGCAGTTTGCAGGGGCTGCCTCACCTGCTTCTTGTGCCAAGCATTCTGCAGTAAACATCTCACCTGCTGTTTCACACTCCTTACATGAATGGTGCCACTCAATGCTCCCCTATTTGCTACTGAAATTACAGACTGTGCCTTTCTCCCAGTGAGCTGGCAGAGAAAAGCTGTGCAGGTTTTCTCAGTGGGAGGTGCTGAGACCCTCTACAGGTACGTGCATTTCTCTTTGATTGCCTTCACCAGGGTCAGCTGTGAGAGCTGACCATCCTGGATCAGTTCATTCATGCAAAAATAATCCTTCCCCCTATTTGTTTCAGCTGCCACAGTGCAATAAAACGACCAAAAGTTTATGTGTAATTCCAGAGGGCTCTTAGCAGCTCTAGGAGGGGTGGAATGAGGCATGGCTCTGTGTGTACCGTAGCACTTCATGGGGTTGTTTTGTTACAATCAGTAATAAAGAACATTTTTGTATAGTTCAGTAATATAAAAGTAATATTGAGCAACTGCACCTTGTGATGAGAGTTGCCAGGGAGTAACTGTATAAAAGCAGACAAAGGGCATGGGAAGAAGGTTTTTGCTTGGATTGGAGAAATTGTTATTGGAGGCATAATTCTTCAAAATTGTAATTGTTAGACCTGGAGTAAGCCTACCTTGGAAAATATTTAATTAGTTTTGCTGCTGTTTCTTTATTAAAGTGAGAATTTCTTCCTGGTGAGATTTTTTTTAAGGAGGAGACTTCACATACACCAGTGGAAGTTGTCCAAAGCAGAAGGGAAAAATGCCATTTCAAACTGTTAAGTACAGAATTAATAAAAACCACCTGGAAAAATAAATGTTCATTGGTTGCTGATTTCACATGTAAAGTGCACTTTCTTATGAAATTATTATTTATACTATAGTAAACCCAGTACAGAATTAAATCATTTTATTTGGTTTTTAATTTGGCATTTTAACCAGGTGATGCCTCTTCCTTCCCATGCTTAAGAATTAACATTCTTGTCTACAATAACTCTTTGTCTGCTGTAGGCAAGTGAATTTTTGTCATTGACTAATACCAGAAAGATCAGGGGCTTGGGACCCTATTAATAGGACTGCTGGGAAACACTGAACACCAGCAGAGAGCCCTTTGAGTGGAGAGAATTGAGAATTTTCATTGTCTGCAGCCATTATCTTGTATTACATTCTGCTTGTCTGTCAGCTTGTTACTAGTAACAAAGATTACTAGAATCTGGGCTTTTGAAAATCCCTTTATTTTCCTTTCTGTATCTGATCACACCATGGAATTATGTCACTGAATTAAAATTCTGACAGTGGTAGACTTTGTGTCCTGGATGATTAAACATTTTGTCAGCATAAAGTTGCATGGTTTCTAATTTAAGCATCAGAGGGCTGCATCCCATCTGCTCGGTGTGAGGGCTAAGAAATAGCATTATTAAGCTAGCAAAGCAACTCTAAAATGTGTATTAAGACTAGCAAGTGGATTAATTTGGGTAATTTCCTATTGCTCTAGCTTCTTTGTCTTCCCAGAAGGTTTTTTTCTACCTTCTTCATATCTGCATCCATTTTCAGAATCTCTCAAAGCAAGAACTGTGTATTCTGGATAAATAATGTGCCATTACTCTTTTGCTATATAGTTATTATAGGATTTTTACTTGTTAGGTCAGACTGGTGTAATCTTCCAGATTAAAAATAATAACTTCTGAAGGGAGGATTTAGAATGATGTATTGATTGTGACTGATAGCTGCTTTTCCAAATGATCATCCATCAGCATCTACTCATACAGGGCACTTAGCAACACAGAATGACCTTAATCTAGCTACAAGTCCAAAGATGACAATGTATATGCTGGACTTGAAAAACACTAATATTTGGTTTGTCTGCACACTTCACTTGGAAATATCCTACCCAAAACAATCATATTAGTTATTGTTTCTGCTTATGTTCGTTATTAAGCAACAATCTGCTCCACACTGGAAATATTTTGGATCCGCATCTGAACGGTACTTTATCTTCTATATATGACTTTTACTTTATATATCTTTTTTTAGCCTTACTTTACTCTTTGATTGAGTACCTGTGCCTGTTGTTAATTTTTATGTGTGCTATGTTTTGCATAGGATCAGTATCCTGGCAAATGGCTTTAGAAGACAAATGGTAGGTGTACCCATTGCAAGAAATGAGACCAAGGTGCTCCATCATGGAAATTTTCAGTCCCTCAATACAGAATCTTGCTGATGGCAACCTGTTGGGATCTACTTTCTTATCAGACGGCCATGGGTAGAAACTAGGGGATTTAATTTCAGATTACTGTCAATCACTGTCCTTCAAAGACAGAACGTAACTTGACCTGTGCAACCAAAGGCAAAATGAAACAGAAGGCAACCAACTTGGACATTGATTAAAGAGATGGATGATTGCAAATAGTAATAAGATTTGTGAAATAAGATGCTTATCTAAATCAGATGTGGAAAAGCAGTAGTGGGATCCAGAGGGGTAGTAAAGGGATATTTAATTGCATTTTTCAGAGTACTCTGGGACTGGAACTAAGTTGCTACGGCTGAACTGGTGTTGGTAGGTTGGGAAAAGCAAAGTACTGAGTGTAGTGCAAGCCCTGCTTATCTGTGGGACTTGGTGCTGTTTGTTAAAACCATTTCCACTATGTTTGTGGTGGCCTGTCACATTTGCTGTTCTTAAAAGATGGGTGTCACCTATGAGCCAAAAGTGATTTTTTCCATCCTCCCTTTTCTTAGGACAGTAGGATGAAATCTTTCAGTTATACATCACATCTGTTATATTTTTCACACCAGTTTTGAGGCATGGAGAAAATGACCATGATGAGTCTGTGATAGGAGGAAACCAAAGTTAAAGTGAAATGAGAATGTATTTTTATGAAGTTACGTTACATTTACCAGTTTTGAAGATTAGCATTTGGAAATGGATAAACCATTTGTTTTAATCTATTCACTTCTAAATTAGGACTCAACTATTGGTACTTGCAAGGCACTAAGAAAAGCACTCACTCAGGCCATCTGTTGAGAAAATGGAATATGAAATAAAGTGTCATCATATGTTCACAAATCTTGCCTGTCCCTAGTGCTTTTAACAGCAGCCTCATGTGAATGCTGAGTGAGTCTGAAACTGGGGAGGTTCTATGGGATCTCCACTGTGGCTCTCTGTGGTGCCAGTTAATAGGTTCTTCAGAAAATGCAAATCTAGATATTTCTCTCATTTATGTTCTCAGCAAAACTCGTTATGCATGGTTAAAAGATTACATGAAAATGATTAATAATAATAACAGAAGTAATTGCTAAATATGTGAGTATAACATTAATAATCAACTTTCTAACTATATTCAAATATGTTACTGTAATGAGAAAGCTCTTTTTCACTTCCATTTTAGTAAATATGGGATCAGATTTCCAAATGAAAGGCATGTGAAAGCTGATAGGCACTTAGAGTGGGATGCATTCTGCCTGACTTGAGCCACACATGGCAGAGCAGGTCTACAGCTGAGCTCCTTCCCAGTAGACCTTCTGTACAATCAGGGTATACAAATTGGCTTCTCTAGGATGTAATTAATCTGATCTCTGTTCTAGACATCTATTTTAGGAAGCCTAAATTTCTCCATTGACTGCACATTGAGCCTAGGGCAGCTAGCTGAGATACAGATGAGTGCTTTGTAAGCACTGGCATTTAGTCAGAGCAATGTCACTGCTGAAGCTCAAATAGCCTGCCTCAGCTTTCAACCCTATAAAAGGAGTAATTCTTCTGAATTAAAGGAATTTATTCAGGGGGCTTAGAACAAGATAATCATTCTTTGCATTTGCATATATGTGTACTCCTACTTTGGGTATAGTGCTTACAAAAAGGTCTGTCACAACATCTTTGCATGGCTATTTCAGGGCTTTGATGGCTTGTGGTATTCAGGGAAAACATCTTTGGAGAGAGACTGGAAATGCAGGGAGGATGATAGAGACAGATTCTCAGTAAATGAGGTTTATGATGTAAAATTCTTAGTAGTGTTCTTCTGGGCACTGCTGTATATTTGAGTTTTCTGATTTATGAGTAGCTTGCCATATTGGTCACGTATGAAATTATTTGCATACCAAATGTGAGTTCTTTCAGCTGTGAGATTTTTATTTAGGCCGCTGCTCTCTGTGCCTAACTAATTAAGATGTCATACATTTGAGTAACTGAGGTTCTTAATCTTCAATAAACTAAAAAAAAAATAGTTTTATTGCTACTCTTTAAAATTTTAAAACAACAAATAAAAGTGCCATCAAAATAAAACATGTTCTCAAGACAGGAAAAGAAACTGGTTGTCTAATGGCTTGGAAGTCATCACATAGGAAACTACCAATAGAATTTGGGAAATTTTTTTTTCCTTGTGTCTAGGTGCTCACTAGAGATTGTAATTTCTGGGAAGGTGAAGTATCTGGGTGTAGCCAATAATTTACTAAACCGTTTGAAGATGAATCTTACATTTAAACAGCATCAGGGATTTGGCATTTTGATAGGAAACCCAGGGAGGACCAGTGGCTTGGATTTATTTCTGAAACCTGGTTCTTTTATAAGTGTATTTCAGGTTTGGCTGGGAAGTATAGATATAGATGACTGAGAAATATTCCTTTCTTCATCAGAAATCTATATATGAAATATTGTATTGTAAAGTGATCTCCTTAAAGGCTGTTTTTTAATCAAACTCAGTTGTTTTGTTTTTTTATTATATAATGTATCATATTGCATATTGAATGCATTTTATATATTTATCATTCTGAGGTAGTGTAATAGAGCAATAATTTCCATAGAATGTAGAAGAGATTTAAATAGAGGTGGCTGTAAACTTGCAACAGCACTCAAATGACTCAAGTGGGAAATGAACACCTATAAAAACAGGTTTGCCCATGAGGTGCAATCAGGCAGAGTTTGTTACACACGTGTGTTTGCATTGAATCCAATTGAAAATTCAGAGACTTAAGTATGTCTATTGCCATGCCAAAAGTCTGCAGACCTCTGAAGATGCAGAGCACCTTGTGAAGCTCCTTCATTTACCCCTAAGGCAGACAGTGCACACAATCCACGTTCTCTACTCCTTGGTTGATATTTGTTTACTGGTATCAGCCTTTGTCTGACTTCTTGTTGCTGTTTAAGTCTTAAAAATAGTTCAAAGGTTTAATAAGCTGTTTTTGTAAGGAATGTGGTTCTTCATCACTGCTGCAGGCTGAATAATTGCTCTGTGGCTACATGTTGTTTGTAGGGTAGGTGACCTCCCAGAAAGATTCATTAGTGTTTGGAACGTGGTGATTATTCCGGTATTGTTTTACCTAAATAGTTTTTGTTGAAAGAAAGAGATAAGTTAAATGTTATTATAAGTTGGAGAGGTAGAGTGTATTTTAGAAAGTGCTGTTCATAAACACATCATATTCACTCAGTGCAGACCACCACGTGAATATGATGTGTTTATGAACAGCACTTTCTAAAATAC